>WJXA01000480.1:0-23896 GCA_014282245.1 Rhododendron simsii | reverse complement strand
TGGATTAAATCTGGTAGGTCCTTTGTTCTTTGGAACCCATCCGACAGATCGCACAAGATAATTTTCCACCCCTATCTGCTTCCTTTCCGTTACTTGGTGTTGTTTATTGAGGGACTTGTTGTGTAATAAAGGAAGATGAGAGAGCTGGTGGTGGACGTCCCTATGTAGTATGGGCAGAAAAGTAAATGTAGCAGCAAGAAAGAGTAGAGTTTTGGCAGGAACAATTCCGGTTTTGGCAGGAACAATTCCGGTTTTGGCATTATCAATTGCCATAGAATATCATCAGCGGATATTTTATCACCTTAAATAGTATATCTAAATGATTTATATCCCGTATTTGTCATCCATGGAGATATAGACCACAGATATAATATCTCCAAAAATTATATGTACATACATAGGCAAAAAGGAACCTGGGACCTATGCTTTTCTTTATGGACTTGTCTTTTGAAAACATGAAATCATGATGACAGACTTGGAAAATGGAAAAACCGGTAAACTCATCCAAATCTAACCACTGTATTTGGACTAATTATGGGGATTAGTAGCATGGTTATGGTTTCGAAAAATTGGAATCGGTAATTTTTATCCAATTATTGTTTCATACTTCTGAACTGTGGTTAAGAACTTAGGATGAAACTAAGCTACTAGTTTAGAATGAATTTCTCTCTCTCCATATGTGTGTGTGTGTGTGTGTGTGAGAGGTGTTGTCCAGGATAAGGTTGAGTTATTTTTCCGAATTCAATAATCTAATTTGGTCCAAAGTCATACGGGTAATAATGAGTTTAAGAAACAAGTTAGAGGATAGGAAAACAAAATGAAAAGGGGGGAAGGGGTTTTCTTGTAAGTGGTGTTTTTTTTGGGGGGGGGGGGGGGGGGGGGGGGTTTGTTGTTGGTGTTGTGTGTGTTTCTTGTTGGTGGGGTTTGCTCAGTAATGATTTTCACCCATATGTTTTGCACATATCTTCCACACACACACACACACACACATATATATATATATATATATATATATATATTTTTTTTTTTTTTTTTTTTTGGGGGGGGGGGGGGGGGGGGGGTTGTATGTTTCTTGTAGGCGGGGTTTGCTCAGTAATGATTCTCACACATATATTTTGCACATATCTTGCACATATATTTTTGTGGGATTCATATCGGAGTCTTACAAAATGATTCGAACCGCTCATCTTTTTTAAAATATTTTTTTGGAGGGTTTCTGTAAAAAATTAGCTCCAACGGATAACAGTAAGGGCTTTCTCAGAAATCGTAGGACAAATCATTCTGTGTTACTCTACGAATTCTAAGAAAGTTCTTACCGATATTCGTTGGAGCTGATTTTATACAGAAATGTTCCAAAAAATATTTTAAAAATGATGAGGGGTTCGAATCATTTTGTGGGACCTGATATGGGCCCTACAAAAATGTATGTGCAAGATATGTGCAAAAACATATGTGCAAGTAGCAAGGTTGGAGCTTTTGTATAAGTATCAAGTGTCCAAATTAAGTCCAAAATCCAAATATATTGGGGGTGGAGGCATCAGCCTCTAGATTTTTTAGAAGAGTTCCTGTAGGTACCGACGGTACCTATATTGACTGACAGGGTACCGACCAAGGATGGGATCAGGAGGGTCTAGTGGCGGCGACCGCCACGACAAGAATTTTAGAAAATGCAATTATTATATGTAAAAAAAAAATTATGCCCAACTTATATAGTCTCGCCACGACTAATTTTTTTTTTGGATACATTTCGCCACTGCTAAGGTAAAATCTTGGTTCCGTCCTTGGTACCGACGGTAACGCAGGACCCACTATAGGTCTCGTTCTTAAAATTTGAATCGTTCAAAAATTTTAAAACAAAAATGGAACAGGCGTCGCAAAAAATTAGTTTAATCCGATATGTTTAGATGCTCAATCTAATTTTTCCATTTTTCATCCATTAATCTTCCAATTTTAGCCAATTTTTGAAAAATTGAAAGATTGGATCAAGCACCTACACATATCGGATTGATTTGATTTCTCACAATGCCCACTCATTTTTTTAACACTATTGAACGAATTTGTTTGCTGTTATATTTGGTCCATTTCTAACAGACGTTTCATGTTTTAACTGTCTATATATTTTGATTTTTAGTGGGTTTCATGATTTGGAAATTTTTTTATAATAGAACTAATTAAAAACTATAAAAATAAGTTCCATATGCATATCTTTAGGTATTTGTCTTGTAAGACCAAAATTATAACTATAACAACAAAGTACTAACAAACAAGACCAAAAATAAAATAAAATACAAGAAAAGTCGTTCTGCTTACTCTTGCTCGTGGAAGAGGATGGAGGATTGCCACTGTGTCTTCATAGGGTTAAATAAGTTCTTACAAAAATCTCCTTGTTTAGCAACGTTATGAAATTCATCAATTTGAAATTATAATTTTCAGTTTTGACTAAAATTGCTGAAATAACCTTTAATTAATCGATCCCTTATTTCCTTCAAAAGATTGTCGAGGTTGAAAAATATTCCACACGATCGTCTGATTCTGCATTTTGAATGTAGTTTGCAGATTATAATAGCCATTCAGCAGTGTGTGTATATAATGTTTTTAATTTGGTTTGCAGATTATGTACACGAATAAAAGTTTATTCTAAATTTTTAAGTCACAAACCAAAAAATTAAATTCTGCAGTTTGTTTATCACTTAATGGAAACTAGTGTAATTAATTATATGTGCTAGTAACTCTGCACCACAGGGTCCTTGATCCGCAATTCTTAATGCTTAAGAATGCTGCAATATTGAGGTTTCCGCGAAGCTTCCTTCGTTTCCGTAAAGGATTTGAGAAATAGTGGAATGGCCCTAAGCCCCTGACAACTCCCTCATCACATTTCTTATGTGGGCCCTGAGTTACCTTCTTTTTACAATGGCAATGGTTGAAGAATCTCTTTATTAGGTTTTATAATGAAATTGATATGTTTCAAGAAAGTGAGAAAAACAATAGGTTTTCTAGTTTGGCCAATTTACTTGATGTATATATGATCGATGTTCTAAGCTTAATGTTACATCAAAGTTTAAGAAAATATATACGGAGAAACCAATGAGATTTTTTTCAGGCTCCTAGCCTCCGAAACGAACTTATAAAATGAAGGTCCTATGGTTTTATTTCAACAAAAAAGAATTGAATTAAATTTGGTTTATATTATTTTTTAATATTTTAAAAAATAACCACTTTCAAGCAAAAAGAAGTTAACTTTTTTTTTTTATTTATTCTAAAATTGGTTACTTTTCAAATATTTGAATAAAAGTAAAAAAAAATTATTTTTAGGTGATGATTCGGGATGAGCGAATAAATTCTCGCGGGTATGACGTGGACCTGCTGTCGAAGCATGACGTGTTTTGCTTCACCGGTAAGCATGAAGACCTTCTAGAGCTTTTGAAGCAAAGTTATTAATACCGTTTCGTACCGGCCGGTACATACCGTTTTTGATCAAATCCGATACTCTACATCTCTAATTCCGTTTCGGCTCAAATATCGGCCGGTACCGGACATACAGATCGGTACCGGACTACTTTTAAATTTATTTTTTTCTTTAAGTACCGGACAATACCGGACGGTACCGGACAAATACTGGATTTTTTATTTTTTTTATTTTAAAAAAGTGTTTATTATACTATAAATTCTATTTTAAATAGAAAAATAACACTAATAGCGATCAATCCGAAACGGTACCCGGTATTTGACTGGTACCGGTACGTACCGTACCAATAGGAAAACCGGAACCCTAGCCGATACGGTATTCAGAACATTGTTTTGAAGGCTTTTTGGCTTTTGTCTCGGAGCCGGAGGCGATTGTGGTCTTTTATGTATCTTTGTTAGAAGATTATCACCTCGTTTGGTTCACATTTCATATCATTTCATTTTTCTTTCTACATATTTTTTAATATTTTTTTCGATATCTCTCTTCACTCATTAGATTGAAAATAACTTTTAAAAATGCAAATCAAACAAGGTGTATATTCTTCAATAGAGTACTTCATTCTCGTAAATTTATTTTTCTATTTTGTTTTCGTGTGTTTAGTTTGTTTTTTGTTGTTTTTATTAAATTTGCGTGATATTTTTTGAATTAATCACTCAACTTAATGAGAGGAGTCTAAAAAGAACAAAATTATGACCAAGAGTAAAAAAAATTCACTAAAGACAAAAAAAAAGTATCAAACAACTATATATCATATTATTTGAGGTTTTTTTTTAACATCGGTTCATATTTTTATACTTTCGATTAACTTCAAAAATTACGATGAAAAGCTAAACAAAAAGTTACTAAATTAAAGTAAAAGGCTGCTGATTTTGCCACTCCCTTTTTTGTTAACGTCACTCCCCTGCAAGTGTATTTTTACAGCAAAAATACACTTGCAGGGGGGTGGCGTTAACAAAAAATGGAGTGGCAAAATCATTTCCAAGTAAAAAACACTTAAATAAGTTTTAAACTTAAAAGTTTACAAGAACACGGCCTTAGTCTTGACGGATGATAGGAAAAACAAAAAAGTATGAATTCAATTTGGAGAATGAAATCACTAAACACAAAAAAAACACTAGAATGTTATTTGAATTTTTTCTCTTAGCCTTTTTTTTTTTTTCCAATTTGGTCTATAACTTGATTAGCTTAACTTTTTACCCAATGTTATTTTTTGGGAAAATGACAGCCCATGACGTGTTTTTATAATTAATACCTGTCAAGGACATTTTCAATATTAAAAAATGTTCTCAGCATTTCCTTGGCAGATAATTATCAAAATACATCATTGGCCGTCATTTTTCCTTATTTAATTTTTTTCAATCAAGCCCAATGTTATTTTTTTCAATTAAGCACAATGGGTTTTTTTTTTTTTTTTTTGTCCATGTCGCATAATTAAGTTTTTAATTTGAAAAGATTCACTTCTTCAAAATAAAAAGTTCTGGCCTTGTTCGTTTAACACATTTGGGTATTTTAGTTTTGGTGGTGGGTAGAGAGAGAAATAGGGTAATGATTGAAGAGAGGGGTAATGAGTGGAGAGAGATAGAGAGAGAAATGAAATTAATAATTGAAGAAATAGGATAATGATTGAAAAAAGATATAGAGTAATGATTGAAAAAAATAAAATTAAAAGAAAGTAAGTATGCTAAACGAAGAAGGCTATTTTTATCATACTATGATACTATATCCAGTCCACACGTCAATTAAGTAATCAAAAGCATACAATGAAAGTCCTGGCTTTTGACCAATCTGCCCAGAAAGAAAGGTTAGTGGCGGAGTCGGTTGAGAACTACAGGTAGTGGATTGGAAAAAAAACAAAAAGGACTAGTAGGTGGGAATAGCAACCGGGCGAGGCGGGTTTTAATGGAAACGGAGCCACATGCTGTCCTGATAAGCAGAGCCTGCTTCGGTTTTGTTTCAATGATAAAAAACATTCACTTCGTAGATTTCGTCGAGCAGAATAACTCTGCAAAAAATCAGCTTGATTGAATATTATTAATAAGTGCCTTATCGAAACCCATACAATGTGCTAATAATGGATTCCAATGGGTTTGATTCAATGTTTCGGATCCATTTCTTCAATATAAAAAAGTTTCGATTAGGTACTTAATGATATTCGTTCGAGCTAATTTTTTGCAGAGTTGTTTTACTTGACGAGCTTTACAAAGTGAATATTTTTTTTATCATCGGAGCGAGACCAGAGCAAGCCCCACTTGACACTTTGGGGACAACAGAACTTCCTAGTCCGTTTTGATCTACCCCGACTCCAACCTTAAAATTCCCAAACTCCCCCGACCCCGCCCTGACCGAACCCCACTGGCTTTTTGGTTTTTACTTTCTCTTGTAAGTAAATTAAAATAGAAGGATCAAGATCTTCTCTAGTCTTGTTTCGATTCCTTTCAGGATTTTATCAGGTTTATTCTGATAATCCAAATCGTTCATATTTTAGAGCTAAACTAGTGATGATTGAATACAGTTAATATGATTTCGGAACCCATTTATTTTAAACAAAAAGTTATCAACATTAAATAAAAACTCATTTATCTCAAAACAATTGCGTTACGAAATCATATCAACCGGTATGGTAATATCCCTTCATGGCGATTCACGGAATGGAAAATGTTTTCGATGAGCTCTAAATTATGAACACTTTGGATCATCAGAAGGCTGGCTGAGGAAGAACCCAAAAAGGGTCAAAACTTGATTGTCCTGTCCTTTATATGGATCGGAGAGCATCTTGTTCCTAGATAGAAACTTAAGTAGTACTACAACATCTCCCAGGAATGAAAAATTCATCTAAGCAATGCTATGGTAACCATGTCTAGTTTAGGACCACATTTTAGATATTATGTGAAATGTCACCACTATATTGGGATGATGTGCTCTACCACATGACAAATAAAACATATTCTATCAATACAGCAATGACGCATCACATGATATTCAAAATGTGTTACTCAAACATGATGAACTCAAAGATAAATGAATTCAAAATCCCAGGTGAGTTCATGACAACTAAATTAGTATTGACATTTCAACATTTCATAAGCACTATATGCTACAAATAAAACAGAAAACGAGTCGATTGAACATTTGACCTCCGCGGATAAAAAAAAAACATTTGACCTCCAGTTGGCCCGAGGACTTTAGCCTTATTCTTTACTAACCAACTAGTCCTCCAAGTCATCACTACTAGCCTTGACCACCACCACCACCACCGGCGCCGGCCGCTAGCTACCACTTCCTCTTCCCCACTCCCTCTTTATCTCTACATGTAAGTGAACAGAATAAAAGAAATAGTAGGAATACAATTGATGAATATGTACGTATTAATCATTATTTTTGCCTGGATCGGCCGGTGAGTAACAATCGAAAGAAGAGATTATATCTCGAACTCTCGGCGAAGGGTATAAGCAAACACCAGAAACAGAATGCCGCCGACAGCCCAAACCACCCAAACCAGGCCCTCGGTGGCGAATAAGTCCATCATGAAGAAAAACCCTAGGGCGCCCAAGAGAACGCCGGCGTAGCTGCAAAAGTTCGCCACGTTAGGGTGGTGTCTCTGCAGCATCATCCCCGACATAGTGAACGCGAAGGCGAAAAGCGTGGTTGCCCCAACCGTAGTAAGCAGAGCAGAGGACAGCGACGACAGATGAGTAGACGAATCGCCCTGCGGTGGCTGTTCCCGGTAAATCATTAGAGCCAAGCCGGCTTGGAAAGTCAGGCCCAGAAATGTTTTAGCCAATTTGAAGGGACCGTTGTCATCATCGTTGCGGTCTCGTGGCCCCTTCCGGCTTGGTATCTCGGCATCGTTGCTGCTGTCTCGTGGCCCCTCCCTTGGTCCCTCAATGTTCAAGGCTCCATCTCTCCCACTAGTAACGATACTAGTAGGAGCAGCAGAACAAGCAGCAGTACTAGTACCCGTAGTATTACTAGCACTAACTGTGGTTGTGGTTGGTCGGAGGGGACACAACGTCCCTCCGGCCAACGGCTCATCAGACGGTGACGAGGACGACGCGGATGCAGAGTCATGATCGCGAGGCACGGAAGAGGACGCCAGCAGCGTGCGAGCCGGGATTAATGTATCGTCAGCTGGATGACCCTCAGCTCCGTTGCTGGTCCCCGAACCCTCTTCCGCTTTCGGCCGTGTGATCGGAAGTAACGGCAAAATCGCAACGAAAATGATTAGGGGAATCATTTTGCAGTTGCTTTGAAGATTGCCATTTTCTAAGAATCTAAGATAGATAAAAGAAAAACAAGTATAGATTACACCAAGCTTGGGTTTTGGTTTGTTTTTTCGTTGGTAATAAAAAGAGGCGATGAGTGGGAAAAACACTTGCACTGAGGCTGGTATTTATACAGAAAATAAGTACTAGATTACACCCAAATTATTCTATTTTAACCCTACTTTAGATGCGAAATTTGGCCCAGCCTATTTTAAAGATATTGTACTCCGAAAATCATGGGTGGCAAATAGAAATTAGGAGGCATAGAAGTGAGCCATGATCGAGCTAAGGCATAGTAATTTCCTTGCAACTTCACAATCCGTTAATTCTCGTTAATTTCCTGGCAAATGGGAAGTAATTTATAATTCGTAATTAAACTAGATAGACTATTATCTTAAACTAAATTGATGAGCATATGTTAAATTAAATTTTTCATAGTTAAACGAAGATAACCTAAACTTATACATAGATATCATTATTCAAATCAATACCAAATGGTGGCCTCAAAATTCAACATTTCAAGTCTGAACGCTGGTTTTTTTGCTTTTGGCTTCGGATCCTTCCGCGCACCTTCCTAATCTTGTGAAAGTTGTGATGCGTGTGAAATGAGGCCCCAGTTGTAGCATGGTTGAAGTAAATTTATAAAACAGCGAAATATCATTGTCCAATCTCCTTAATTTTTTTCCGGACTTTGGGTTGGTGCTGTGCGGTAAGGTCCACAACTTCGAGCCGTAGCCGTCGGATCGTGCATCCGACGGCTCGGATCTCATCTCGGCAACCAACGATTGAGAGTCATTCATTGCCGAGATGAGATCCGAGTCGTCCGATGCACCATCTGACGGCTCAGAGGTGCACACCACTGCACAGCACCATCCCCCAATTATTTTTTTTCAGGCGTGGCCAATGGCGACTCTAGGAAATTGAGATTAGTGGTGTCACTCAATAACTTTGTAGCACAACATTTGTAATTTTCGCAAGTGGAGTGGAGTGCAATTGGTCTCCCTTACATCCTCTCATGCACATAGGTAGTATTCGATCTACGTAAGCCCCATCCTCCTCCCCCAAGTCCCCTATGATAGTTTAGATTAAGATTAAAAAATTACAAAAAAAAATCGTAATATTCACCATATTCTCTAATAAAATTGACAAGTAAAATTACACTTCCGTCGATACATAGAAGTCTAATTAAAATGCAAGTATATATATTATACTAATTTTGAAGTTAATTTTAAAAAATTCTTTGGAATCGGCCCATATAGATCCCTTAGGTGAAATTTTTTCCAAAAATACCGCCATGTGTGAAAAAAATATCTAAAATTTCAAGATATCACTCAGTTTTAGGTAGGAATGGCAACAGGGTGGGGCGGGGTGCGTTTTTGCATACCCAGACCCCAACTCGAAAATCATTACCCAACCCCGGCCCCGCCCCAACCCCAACCGGGTTTTTTTTGGGTAACCCCGTTCCCGCCCTACCCTATAAAAATTTAAAAAAAAGTATAAGTAAAAAAAATTTTTAAAAAAATGCTGAATAAGAATAAAAATTATCTAGAAAATAAAACTTTTGAAATTATTTTTGTGTCTTTTGGTATCGCGGTTTTATCTAAACTTTTAATTGCAATCAATATTTTAGATACCTCATTCCAATTCTTTATGTGTAGAATTTATTATAAATATTTGAAGAAAACTTTTTAAAAAATTCACTAAACACCAATAAATATCAAATTATATTTCTTTTTAAAAATTAATTAGGCTATTTGATAGTAAAGAGATTGTTTTTTGGATTAATGCTAAAAAAATAAAAGTAGTCTAGATAGTTAAGATATCAGGAATCCGCAAATCACCCCCAATATATAGTAGGAGTACCTCGAAATCCAATTGAAGACGACGTCATTTTTGAAGGTGCAATGGACAACAATTTCCACCGTTCGAATCCTTCCGCGCAGCTTCCTCGGCCAGTGAAAGTGGTAATGTGATTTGAAGGCCCAAATTAAACAGATGGAAAAATAATCATATCTGCCCACATTTGTTTTGCTAATGCGGGCCCTATGTTTAGCACAAGCACAGTGAAATCCATATTAAACAAGAACAAAATTACAACCATCACATCAAAGTTACAAAACAAACAAAATATTAGAAGAGTTTTTTCAACTCTGATGTCAAATCCATCGCTCTTGCTCATGGAGAAGGTTGGAGGATCGTCACTGTGTCCTTCGAAAATCATTATGGGGTTGAATACGGTCTTCGAAAATCTCTTTGTTTAGCAACATTGTGAAACTCGTATTCAAACTTGATATTTGATATGTTTCAAGAAACAGAGGCCAGGGGAAAAAAGAGCTTTATTGTTGCTGATTTTTCCTCCGCTTATCTCTCTCTCTCTCTCTCTCTCTCTCTCTCTCTCTTGTGGTGATCAGGATTTGTTCAAATTCTGGCTTGGAGAGGAACTGATTTTTCCGATTTCAAAATTTTCTGTTTTATTTTTTGGGTTCAAGAAAAAAGAAAGTGCGTATTTGGGTTGAAGGAGAAAGAAAGTAGGTGTGGAAAGTTAGCTGATCGGGTCTATCAGTTTACGCGGTATTTGGATGTAGGAGAGAAAAAGTGCGGGGACAGTAAAATTTGGATTGTGGAACTTTTCTTTTTATGAACCTTTTTCTCAATTAAAAAAAATACCAACAAAAGCAACAAGAAGTCAAGGCATTCTTTTTTTTTTTTTTACCAACATGAGTGAAGGTGGCCGTGATCTTGAATATGAGCACATCTTCCATGGATCTTGTGGGTGTCTAGCCTTCTCACTCTAACCTGCACAAAGAATGCACGATTAAGACCCGGCTGGAGGTATTCCCGACAAGGCCCTTCTGCGAGAGGATGAGAATGTGCAGAGAATAAAGCAAAAGACTAGAGTTTTAAGTTTGAGTTTTAGGTGTATCGCTTTTGGGCTGCATCACTTGGTATTTATAGAGTTTGCTTGGCTTGCTTTCCAAGTACAAGCATATGCCTTGCACTGGTCGGTTGGAGTACTCATCGTGACGTTAGAGTAAAGGCTGGATAACGGTTCATGGAGTGAGCTGGCACCCTTATGTGCTTTAATCATTATCTCTTGGAGTAACCGTTTCCCGTGTTTGGGGGAAACGTGGAATTGAGAGTGGCCGGACCCTGACTTTGGCTGAGCCAGGAAGCGGACAGCCCAGGGAGACAAAGGGACGTGATGAAGTCATCTGTCCGTGCTTTGACTTTGGCCTAGCCAAAGAGCTCTCTTTTCAGCCAAGGCGTTGAGCGGTAAGATGAGATCCTTATCCGAGCTTTGGACTTCGCCAAGCTCGCTCGGGCTTTGACAACGTTAGGCTGATCAGCTGTGGCTTAGCCCCGATCCGTCTCCGTTGAGGACGTGGACCGAACCAATTGTTCGGCCTACTACAATCTTTTTATTGGAAATTTCCGTAAAAATTTATTTAGGGAGGTAAATCTCATCCGTCCAAAGTATTGACCGGAAAAACTCATTACATTGAAACTTAACTAAAGTGTATTGGGGTTCACCTTTTGTTGTGGTATGAACAATCAAAGGGAATGATTTCAAACATTCTTGAAATTATAATTTTCGGTATTGACTAAAATTGCTGAAATAACCTTTAATCCTTTATTTCTTTCAAACTATTGTCGAGGTTGAAAAAAATACCACACGAGTCTGATTCTGCATTTTGAATTTAGTTTGCAGATTATAATCGTAGCCATTAGTCTATATAAATTTTTTTTAATTTGGTTTGCTGATATATTGTTTACACGAGTAAAAGGTAATTCTAAATTTTAAGTCACAAACCAAAAAGATTAAATTCTGCATTTTGTTTATCACTTAATGGCAACTAGTACGATTAATTTTGTGCAAGTAGGCCCCTTACACTACAGGATCCTCGAGTCCGCAATTCTTAAGAGCATCTCCTACCCATGCTCTATATCTCTATTTGAGAGTATCAAAGCATTTCAATCCATCATCTCAACCCTCCTCCATTTGAGAGTATTGGATTTTGATCCTCTATATTTAGAGGGTAAGAAAAAATATAGAGGATGATCTCCATAACACTATTCACCTTTTTAAAAGACATTTTTGTCTTTGTAGGCTTTTTTTACTAAATTTTTAGACCAACCATATCCTTATGAGAGTATAAAAAAGGGTTTTTTTTTTCGTAAAGTGATTTTCGAGGGAAAAATAGAGGTTTTGTGGTTGGAGTAAATAGGAATAATAATTTTTCTAAAATCACTTTTGAATAAAATAGAGTATTTTGATACTCTTAAATAGAGTATTAGATTGGAGATGCTCTAAGGCTTAAGAATGCTGCAATTGAAGTTTCCGAAAAAGCTTCCTTTATCTTGTGAAATATTTGAGAAATAGTGGAGTGGCCCCAAGCCCCTGGCAACTCTCTCATCACATTTCTTATGCGGGCGTTAAGTTACATTTGCTTTGTTTTCTATTTTAACTTTATTTTATTTTAGTTTTCTATTTATTATCTTATTTTTCTCTTCAATTATTATCCTATTTTTTTGAATTATTACTTTCATTTCTCTCTATCTCTCTCTACTCATTATCCCTCTCTCTAATCATTATCTTATTTCTCTCCCCATACACTGCCAAAACTAAAATACCCAAAGATAGAAACCAAACAAAGTGGTTCTCTTTACAGTGGCAATGGTGGAATAATCTCTGCTATTTGTTTTTTAGTGTTCGATGTACCAAAAGAAAAAAAAAGGTACTAGAGTGGGACAAGAGAGTGTAATATGTTTTTTTCTTATTTATTTAATTTATTTTGATTTACCAAAAAGAGTATTAGAGTATCTGCACCAGTCTCTCTACATTTTGGACCAAATTATTTCTTAAAAAGCCATTTTATTCCTTTAGTTACTCACTTTTAAAATACTATGTATCTACCATATCAGATTTTTTACTCTCATCTTTACTTAATTAAATATTCATACTTAAAAAAACTCCAACTCCAAAAAAAAAACCCAAACCAGCAAAACCAAAACCGGATGAAAAAAGAGAGAGAAGACCAGAACGTTGGAAGCAAAACTAGCAAACCGCTCTCTCTCTCTCTCTCTCTCTCTCTCTCTCTCTCTCTCGGCTTCAAAAGCCACTGGCTGAAATTTCCAAAAACTCTGATAAAAAAAGAGATACCAAAAGCCTTCCCATTGAAAAATCTCTCTCTCTCTCTCTCTCTCTCTCTCTCTCTCTCTTGTCTTCATCATCTTCAGCTTTATGTTTGGAATACATCACCGCCCATTCCGTGCAACCATTCCCGCCGGTCTGTTTGGAAGCTGATTAGGTGGTGTTCCTCTTTCAAAAAAAGTACTTTTTTCAAATGGAGATAATTTCAAACTCAAATATAATGAAAATAAAAAATATTTTTTTAATTTTTTTTGCACCGTTTAAAAGATCTTAATAAGATCTATCAAATAAAATTCATATTGGTAAAAAAATTATTTGCGTAAATACAAGATTTTTGAACTTAAAATTACCTTCCTTTTTTAAAAGTTCCTTTTCGGATAAACCGAAACACCCCCTTGAAATAATGGACGACTTGATAGCAGTGACTCGTGGGATAAATGAGTTGCTGTAGCAAAGTTAGAATTTTTCAAAGTAGAGAGAGAGGAAGAGAGCCTGATGAAGGGGGTTTTGGGTTTTTTTTTTTTTCCTGTTTTGACTTTTTAATTTAGTTTGAAGAGGTAAGTAAAAAGGCAGATGAAGAAGCTCTTAAAGGTTCAACTTAAGTAAATCTGATAATTTTGCTAAACTGATCTAGGTATCATAACAAATACAGAATATTTAATTTGATCTTAGAGGCCAATTGGGGAAACTTAAGTTACCCACTACATAAACCTTTGTCTGTAGCACTGCGTTTCCTTTCCTTGTCTAAAAACGAAGAAAGAGAAGTTAAAGAGAGTATATTGCGGAATATTCCTGGCGTGAAGGAAAAGTCTTGGTCAAAAAGCGCAACACTTATATTATTATCCTCACAATGAGAATTACCCACCTTATCTTATTTCTGGCTAGTTTTGGATTAAAAAGTCTTTTTATTTTTTGTTTTTATTAAAAAAATTACATTTGTTAATTTTGCGTTAAACTTACGTAACTTATTGATTCGTAAAAGAGTATCTTTTTATTTATTTATTTATTTATTTTTGTCTTTATTAAAAAAATTATGAGTTCAATTTTTTTACATATTTTTATCTTTTTGAAAAAAAATATGAGTTTTAATCATAATTTTTTACATTTCCGATTTCTCTCATCAAAACGAATCAACAAGTCACAAAAGTTTGACACAAAGTTAACAAATACAAATTTTTTTAAATAAAAAAGTCAACTTTACTTTTTAATTCAAAACCACCCTCTGTATAGCATCTCCTAATCCTAAGAAAGCACCAGTTTTTCTATATCCATCTCTCTACTCATTTCTTCTGAATATTAATTAATTTGATCAATGTGAAAGAAGTGGCTAAGCTTTTACTGAAGCAGGACTAATGAAACAAAGCAATATAACCGGCGACAATGCAACTCAAGTTAGGTGTCGTTTGGTTGTTTCCAAATTATTATTATTACTATTATTTTGGATAATACTTTAAATGACAGTTTTTCGAAACTTGTTTTCTGCCAATTTCGGAAGGATAAACTTTTATTTATGAAATAATATCAAGATATTATTTCAGAATTCTCCAAATCAAATGTTATATAGGGATAATATGTTAATTTTAGTGTACACAATTTAGACGCGTAATTTGCCCCGACTATTTTAAAGGTTTGGTGCTCAGAAAGTCATGGGTGGTAAATAGTGGGGGCGTAGAAGAAGTGAATCATGAGCTGTGGGTTATATGTTTCCGCATAATTTATGATGGTGGGGGGTTTCCTAGCACCTTCCCTCCTATCCGTTAATTCTCGTTAGTTTTCAGATTGAGAGAAATTTATTCTCGGTTCCGTCGTGAACAAATTTTTTACAACAACAATTAATTGCGATCGTCTAAAAGTATTTTGGATAGTTCGAACTTTAATAAAAAAAATTTGAAAAATAGTTAAACTCTTGACCACCCAAACCACCTGAGAGCAAGCCATGAACCACAAGACTTTGATGATTATATATATACTACTGTAGAAGATGGGTTACGCGTAGGACGGCTTACATATAGTTATCCGTGAGCTGGAGAGGTGCGATTAGTTGATGACTAGTCAAAAGAAAAGGGAAAGGAGGAAGATCTTGTGGGGAGAAGGAGTGGGAGCAAGAGGTACGGGAAGAACAGAGGCCGCGTGTCCCTTTTGTCTTCCGCGCGGTATCTGACCTTTTTCGGGCTTAAGAGAGTGAGGTCACCCCGTCTCTCTGAGGAAGAATGTTCTCCTTCCTCAAACTCAGTGCTCACTCCCCTTTTCCCAGAAAAAGATCGTCATCAATCATTGGGAATGTCAGGGGTATTTATAGAGTACCTGAGCCTAGGTCAGGCCCAGGACGGCGCTCCTATCAATTCCTGACACGTGTCACTCCTGTACCTCCTGGCCTCGAGAAAACTTGCCCTCTCGCGGCACCTTTCCGCGGGGGGGCTCGTTTTCCCGCGGCGACACCTCCAACTCCAAGCCACAAGAAATTCCCCAATTCCCGCTGGAGCGAGATCGCGACCTGCAACGATCGTTCTTTCTCCGCGGGGTTCCCCCTGGGCCCTGCCTCTGGGCTTAGGACGGAGACCCCATGGTTTGGCTTCCAAGAGAGGGCCTTCCCGTGATCGCGACATCCGGGAGACTCGTAGAATGTTAGCATAAATCCCGCTGGTGATATCAACGTGTGGGGTCCGCGGAGATGATCCGCGGATGGTCCCATCTTTCCGCGGACGCCTTTCCGCGAAGGCGACTGTTGGCTTTGCCTGTACATGCGTCACTGTTTTATAGAGTGGTCAATCATTCTCCTTGCGCGGGCCTCATGGCCACGTGCCTGTTCGCTATTGCAGGGTCAAATAGTCGTCTCGAACGGCAAGCTAGCAACTCTGACCGCACCTACAACTACCCTTACCATTCAAAGAAATTACTCTTCGAACCACCGTGCTCTGCCGCGGCCACCTCCCCGGCCGCCCCACCAAAGCTCTCCGAGACACCCTCTTAGCCGCTAGTTCAAATTCAATACACATATATCTAATGGCTCGTGTCCATGTGTAAGACACTTTTGGGGTGTTTGAGGATAAAGGCACGTTGAATGTTTATAAATATTATTTTTGTTATAAATATCAGACAGAAAAAATAGTGCTTGTGTCTACATCAGCAACCACCACTTTCAACGTGCATGGAATTTTCTCTCGTAATCAATTCCAGTAATTAATCATTGTGTCGCTATTAGCGGTCCCCCTGGCCTGGCCCGCAACACGTGGCTTGTCTGTTTTATAAAATGAGAGATGACAAATTAAAGTTGCTGCCATGGACAATTCTAACGTGTAATTAAGACACTATCATAGTCCTTTGTCATGATCTTTTAATTAGTGTAAAACAAATGTTACAAACACAAACAATGATGGAGGCAGGAGCTTATCCAAAATAAAAAAAAAACAATGGAGGCAAGATTGGTACATAGCAGGACATGAACCACTTGTATTTCTATAGCAATAACAAAAATTAGATTCCAAATTTTATATGATTGAGGTAACGCATTGAGAAATTTTTATTTTGTTACTATTTAGTTTTTTTTTTTTTGACAAAAGAATAGTCCATTTTTTCATTTTCGAAAGCTAAAAATTGGAATTGAAAATGAAGAAGATTTTCTTGATTCATTTTTTCTTCCTCTTTTTAAGATTTTTATATTTCGGTTTCCTATAAGATCTCCTTTTGTTTTTTCTATAAAAAGGAAAAGTCAACAAAGCCAACTAAGCACCTTTGCTTGTCACCCTTTAAAACGAGGGGGAAAATAATGTACTATGATCAAATCATAATTGTAATTATTCAGTCCTTTGGTCAAAATAGGCATCATGTAGGGTAGGGTTTTGAAAGAAGAACTTCTAGTTTGATTAGGGAAACCATCTAAAATGATTCTTCTTATATAAAATTGTGCACCACAAATTGGCACTAATAAATAGACCCGCGATCCCATCCCTTGGCAACAAACATATATGTATGATCCAAGTTTTAAGAAATTTAAGTATTTTGAATTCTTGAATCTTGAAATTTCAGAATCTCTTATTGTCCACGTTGTGGCTTCCTCGTGTATGAAAAAACATGGCTCCGTCTATGCCTATTTGGGCTGTTGATGTTGTGATTTCTGACTAATTAATTAGTTGTATGATTGTGAATATATGTCGTTGGACTCTCATACATTTACGGTATAATCTATTGTAATTCTTACTAAAAATGATGACTACCCACAATTTAAAAAACGGCAAAAAAGGGTGTAGAGACCTGATAATGAAAGATCAAACAAAGCCTTTACAGTATATTTTATTGTGGACTTTCATGAATCTTTGTTCAAATATTGTATTTCTTCAATTAGTCTTAACAGATGATAGGGGAAAAAAAGTATGAATTTAATTTGGAGAACGAAATTACTCAAGACAAAAACCAATACAATGTTATTTGAAATTTTTTTTATCTTATCCTCTCTCTTTTTTTTAATCCAATTTGGTCTATAACTTGATTAACTTAAGTAGGTGTGGAAAGTTACCTGATCGAATACTTTTGGGCGTCTATTAGTTTACGCGGTATTTGGATTGTAGGAGAGAAAGGGTGCGTGGACCGTAAATTTGGAACTTTTTCTCTTTATGGACCACCGTGACCAATAATCGTACCTTTTCTCAATAAAAAAAATAGAAAAACTTCTTTACGGACGGTACTGTAAAGAAGTTTACGGAGGTGCATCGTGACCGTCTAAAATTGTTTTGGACGTTTCGAATGTTAATGAAATTTTTTTGAAGAAAAATAGTTAAAATTCAGACTGACAAAAAGTGTTTTAGACGGTCGCAATTCATTTCATCTATAAAGAACTTATTTATGGCTCTACTGTAAATAAGTATCTCCCTACAAAAATACCGACAAACGTAACCAAAAGTCAAAACATTCTTTTTACCAAAGAGAGCGAAGGTGGCTTGCCACTTTTTTAAATGTTTTAGGCATGGAAGAAGTTTAAAAAAAAAAAAAAAAAAAGCAATCTTTACAACCGTTAGATCATTTTTCATTAAATTTTTAACTTTCAGATCATATCCTTTCTGGAAAAACATAATATGCGGCCCTTTTTCTTCTCAAGCATAACCTAAAAATATACAAATCTATATTAATGAGAGTCCAAACTAGGTCAACCAGTAGCTGAAAAACATCATTCCCGGTGTGATTCGGGTACTCCGGCGGAGTCTTGCCCCTCGATCGCATCCCCGGGCTGAACATTTCTAATACTAACAAGCAATTAAGTTCTACTTTAATAACTTCCATAAGCACTAGTAGTATATATAATAAGTTGAACTATTATTAATAATACAAATACAAAACTCCGAATTACAAGACGGCCTTTAGGGTGGAGGAAGTAGGAGTCGAACCTTACGGTATAGACCAATGTTATCAATGCCGTTCCGTACAGGTCGGTACATACCGTTTTTTGACAAAATTCAGTATTCTACACCTTTAATTCCATTCCGGCTCAAATACCGGTCGGTACCGGCCAATATCGGATAGTACCGGACTACTTTTAAATTTATTTTTTTATTCAAGTACCGGACAATACCGGACAGTACCGGACAAATACCGGAATTTTTTTTTGTTTTAAAAAGTGTATATTATACTATAAATTCTTTTAGGTAGAAAAATAATACTAATAGCGATAAATCCGAAACGGTATCCGGTATCTCACCGCTACTGATATGTACCGTACCAGTAAGAAAACCGATACTTTTGCCGGTACGGTATTCAGAACTTTGGTACAGAACTCAGAGCGCGAGCCCCGTTAATTACAAACCAACTACGTACATCTCCAAGTTTCAAATACACGAATTAATTAAACGGAAATGGAAGTTGATGCGGATGTGTTATACCTTCTCTTGGCAAGGGAATAAACGAACACTAGAACCAGAACGCCGCCTGCGGCCCAGACAAACCAAACAAAGCTCTCGGGAATGAAAGTGGCCACTATGAAAAAAAACCCTAGCACGACCCAGATAAGGCCGGCGTAGCTGCAGACCGTTGCGACGACTGGGTGGACTTTCTCCAACATCAACCCGATCATCGTAAACGTGAAAGCGAAAACCGTGGTTGCCGCAACCATGGTAACCAGAAACGACGACAATAACGTCGTCGACGCCGAATTACCCTGTGCCTGGAATCGGATAGTGATTAGAGCCTAAGCGGCTTCAAAAGTCAAGATCAGAGATTTGTTCCGCAGCTTGAAGGGACTGGTAGTACTACTACTGCTAGTAGGAGTAGTTTGCACAGGTGCATGAACACGCACCATTGGAGGAAGGGATTCAGGATTAGGGTTTTGAGAGCTCGTCGTCGCCCGATCGCCATCGGATGAGTAGCCACCGGACAGCTCAATCACTGAATCAGAAGCATGACCGCGAGTCGCCGACGAATCGGGGGTCAGCGACGAGGAGGCCATCATGGGGTCACGAGCAGGCCGTATTAACGTGGGGTCTGGATCAGTCGCAGGACCGTCAGCTCCATTAGAAATCATTTTAGGAGATGGGTTCGATGAGAAGATTGACCGGACAGGTTTTAGGTGTTTGGCAGCAGAAAAAAGGAAATGATGAGGGAAGAGACCAGGCAGTGCCGACTGCTGAATAAATAGGGCCCGGGAGTGAAAGAGCTAAGGCCCTGCTTGGATGGAGTAAATATGGGAGGGGAAAAATAAGAGGGGTATATGGAAGGGGCCCACCTCTTTTCTCTTTGTTTGGCATCCCATAAAATTCCCTCATAATTTCTTATCCCCTCATCTTTTTTTTTTTGGTTAAAGACGATTCATTAAAGCAAATGAAGCGTTTATAAGTCTAGGATATGCAACCCCGCTCAAATCCGCATACAATAATATAGCAATACAACTTGGAATAAAATGGTAGACATGAAAATCTCCCACCGACATCGGGGCGTGATTTGCCAATGCATCCGCACAGCGTTTTGCTTCCCGATAAATATGGTTGATGGCGACCACATCAAGCTCTAGCATCAGAGACCTGCAATCAAACAATAATATATCTTACCCCCTCATCTTTTCCCCCTGTTCTACGGTTTCTCCGGTATTATATTTGGGCTCCTCTTGAGGTGCCCAAAAATAATCCGGTTGTGGAAGCTATTTTGTGGACGAAAATACCCCTTGTTATCCCCTTTCTTCATCCACCATTCAACCAACTTCTACTCTCCATTTTATCCAAAATCATACTTTCTATTCAAACATATCCTAAAACTCCTTATTTGGAGCACTTAATTTTTTAATATATAAACTGTCTAAAGAGGTTGAAAAATTAAGTGTTCCAAATTTCAATCCATTGAACCAATGGAAAAATTTTAGTTTTCTGATTATTTTATCCTAAATGGTTATAATTAAATTTTGACTTTATAGCTCTCGTTGATTAGCCCTAAAAGATATTTGATTTTACGACTTTTTTAGGACTAATCAATGAAATCCCTAAAGTCAAAATTTAATTATGACTATTTAGAATAATATGATCAAAAAATTAAGATTTTTGCACCGGTTCAAATAGGTTGAAATTTCTTTTCAAAAAAAAAAAAAGGTTGAAATTTGGAACACTTAATTTTCTTTGAAAAACCAAATTTTATAAAAAAAATTTAATAATAATACTAAATTGTTAATTTGTTAGTAGAAATAAATATTAAGCCTTAAATTGTGAAAGAATAATTAAGGGGCTGCATAAGGGCAAAAGGGTCATTTGACAGCTTTTTATATCATCCATCATTCCTTATACCCATATTAATCCTCCATCAAAACCAAGTATTATTTAATCCTCATTCTCTAATACCTCATCCAAACAACCTACTATTTAATCCCCTTGCATAAACATCACATCAATGTGGGTCATCCCTTATTAACTAATACCCCCTACTATCTTATCCTCCTTATTAACTAATACCCCCAATTTTTTTCCAGCATCCAAACAGGTCCTAAGGGTACAATTTAGCACAGTAATTTTCGAGCAACTTTCGGAGGTTGCCCCAGGCATCCGTGAAGTTATTATCTTCATTTACATCAACTAAAATACCACCATTCAGCGGAAATAATTTGAGTATTGTTGTTAGCTTGAAGCAAAAAAATAAAGCGAAAACGCACTGGCAGTTATTCCAGATCATATGCAAAAATAAAAGGTACTTCTACGATCTAGCTAACTTCCTCCCGATCTAGCTAACTTCCTCCTAAGGTCTCAAGTTCAAAATTTCTATGGTGTTATTAACTCTTCTAGGGTCAGACCAACCGTACTAAGCATTTGCTCCAGTTTTCAAGTAGGATCCCTGCTAGTGGACGGTAAGTTTATAGTCTCCATATTAATTAAGGTGTGTGTTAACTGGCCTCAATACCTGATTATCGCAAAAATAAAAGAAGAAGATACTTCTACATTTTAACGCATACACAAAAAATATTAAAATCTGCATTTTGTTTCTCTAAACTCCTCCTTGCATATTTTTTTTGGATGAAATATAAATTTCTGCTTAAGCTTTTGAATTGAATTTAAAGTTTTTACAACAAATTGTAGGTAAATGGAGTATAAGAATGAACACATAGAAAACGCGTGGATGGGTACAACAAATAAAACCTCCGTACCAAGTCTGAGCGAAGGCACAAAACATTTTCCGGGGAGTAATCTCACGCAAGAAAGTTTTTTTTTTTTTTGACAATAGGAATGTAGAAGTTAATTAACAGGAGCTAAGTACATTCACTATGAGGACTCAAACTCAAGACCTCTCCCCCGAAAGGAAGAATAATGAACCAATCATTCTAGGTGTGTTGTTCAAGCAAGACGATGAATATTGAAAATGTGATTTTGTTATTTGATAGTAGAAGTTTGGTGCGCTTACGCATGTTAGAACACATAGTAGAAACCCAAAATTAAACCCGCACTCTAAACCCATAATCCTAAATCCAAAATCTATATACCACCATCTTTATGTGGCTGGTGCATATCACCATCCTCCAATTCGTTCATGCCAATTGCTCTAGGTGACCTAGGGTGGTGATCGAGTGGGGTTGAGATTGCGGTAATGGGGTTTGAGGAGGGTTAATGTGACTTGTGAGGTGAGGGTTGCTTTAGGATTTGTCATGGATGGGGACTAAAAACATCTAGAAGAATTTTTGGTTGTTTGGCTCTTTAGCTTTTCGGCTTGCTGTAAATGGGGTTTTAGATTTAGGGTGTGAGGCTCGTATGGATTTTTGGTTATTTAAGTTATGTGGATTTCTTTAGTGTTCAGTTGTCGCCTTACCTTCTTTTAGATCTCAGGTAGCTTTTGTCGATGTGCTCTTAATCATTTTAATCCTTTATAAGGATTAATAAATTCTTTTTGGTTAAAAAAAAAACCATCTAGAAGAATTTAATGGTACCTACGATGTCAAAAACAATATATTTACTTCTATTCCTTTTATTAATTAACAGCAATTAAAAGGACATAATTAAACTAAGTACACAAGTATCTTACACTAAATTTACTAGGTCATGATTAAAACGAAGATATTTATACTTATTCTGCAAATCGATCAACACCAAAATTGTACCTCGAAATCGAATTAAGGACGACATTGTTTTGATGAAGTTGCAAATGTACAACAATTTTCAGCGCTTTGCTATAAGAGTTTCAACCTAGCTAAATCACATATAGTAATTCACACATGCGAGCAGAACCGTGAAAGTGTCTATAAAATACAACTCATCATATTAAAATTTATAAGAGCAAGGATTAAGAGCACGAGGATAGTACTACAAAAAAATTAAGTCCGGAAAGCACATGTATGACATTTTGAAGACTTTTATATCTAACGTCTCAACCCCGACTTTCTCGGCTTTCTTTGCTTCGGATCCTTCCGCTCACCTTCCTTGTTGCGAAAGTTGCTTTTGTGTTCCAAGTTCTAAAGATGGAGAAATAATTGAGAGGGCCCCAACAACTGGAAATTTTATTTTTTGTTCTTGGGCGTTATCCCATTACTCATTTTCATCACATATTTTGTTGGATCCAAAACTACATTTACAACCTCAAAAAATACGAGGTAGATAATGTATGGCATTGGAACACCACATGGCGTTGTTTAAGACCGCTGAATAATTACAACTATTTGGATCTCAAATAGGAGTATTTTTTTATATGGGCAATCTGTATCTCATTACATTTATTACGTGGGGCCTATGTTTTCCCACTGCATGCTTGCATGTGCACGGTGGAATCTATTTGCGCAGACGTCCTTGCAGAGAGAAATTTTTGGGTGCCGGGTGGATACTACGTCATGTGTGCTCGGCGCATTCGGTTCATTCATTTCGATTTTAGACGGTTCGGATTTGGAGAGAGAAAAATGAGAGAGAGTTGTGGGGTGAGAGAAGAGAGAGAGTTTCAATCTGAGCCGTCTAATACACTTTTGAACAGTCCGAATGAGTTGCTCGGGCACCACGTGGTACCCAAAAATTTCTCCCTTTGTATAGGGCTGAATAATTTCTTCTAGAATCTTTTTTTTTTTCTTTTCTTTCTTCTAGAATCGGTTTATTCTTTTTTTTTTTTTGGTTGTTAGGATCGAAGCACACCGCACACGATTCACGAGACAGTAAAGAAATAGACACAGCAATATACGTGGTTCCCGAAAACCGGATACGTCCATGGAAGCGAGAGAGCGGTCTTTCTTGATGATCACAGTACATAGAGTTTTACAATAGAGAATATTTATGGCTCCATTCCATTCTGCTTCGTTGCGTTTTGCTCTACTCCACTACACTCACAATTGACCCTGGTTGTAGAACTTCTCGGTACCTGCCATGTATGAGCCACAAGTCCTAACATGGGTCAAACGGAAATTCATTGATAGCTTAGGAACGGAAGTACCACATCAAGAAAGAATCCATTTATCAGCTACACATCACCAAACTTGAAATTTGATAGTATCATCAAACTTAGTATTAAAGGTTCAGAAAGAGCGTCGAGTCTTTTTTTGTTATTTGTTTTTACTTTTGATGTAGCAACAAAATTATCGAAGCTTTG
>WJXA01000479.1:0-59974 GCA_014282245.1 Rhododendron simsii | reverse complement strand
GAAAAGGGACGCCCAGTCCTTACGTTAGACGAGACAAGTCTTGGCACGCCCGCACGCTCAGTCCTTGAGCATTTTCGTAGCCGAACATCTTTTGCACGCCCGGTGGACCCTAATCGTCTAAGGTTTTTATCATGGTCAAGAAGCCGCAGCAACAGCAGCAACCGGATCCTCCACAAAGTCTGAGGAGTGGCAGTCGACGTGCCATTACTCGAGGAAGTTGGTCCTCAGATCAGCGCCCAAGATCTAGCGACGCTACCGACAGCGTCAAAATTATATGTTTATGGCGGGACGTGAGATCTCCAATAACGTTACGAGTTCAATCTCGCAATCGTTCACTCAGTCCTTGGAACCTCTGACCATAGCAGTCAACAAAATGGTTGCTACACTTACAGAGAGGCTACCGCTCGCTCCTCAGCAGCAGGGCTTTCCACAGTTTGGTGTCTTTGGCAACGGTCAAGATCAAACTGGCTTATTGGGGGTACCTCCCTTCCTCAAGCATTTTATCACGCCACTTCATCTAACAGCCCTGCACTCGGGGGGCAAAAAGAGAAGGGAGTCGTGATTGGAGGAGCCTCGACGCCTCCAAATAACGATCAAAGTTTGTTCTGGTTGAGGACCAGAGCAAGCCCGACAAACCTGACAAATCCGACAAGACAGACAAAAGGCCTTCGCAAGGAGGCCAGGGCTCTGGAAAGGATAAAGGAGTTGCACGTACCCTCAAAGCTCTGATACTCGGGGGGCAAGTCCAGTCCAGGACCAGGAGGCACAAGAGGCGCATCCACAGCCGCCTCCTGAGCCAGACCTGGTCATGGGAAGAGATCAAGTTTTGAACCTACTCCAAGAGCAGTTGGGACCTGGGTTCAGACCTTTGGGAAGGCCAATGTATAGGAAGCCTCATACCGAGGGGGTGGACAATACACCCTTCCCAAAGGGCTATAGAGTCCCAGAATTCCAGACCTTCAATGGTGAGAGCATGCAGTCAACCGTAGAGCACATTGCCAGGTTTCAAGTTCAATGTGGAGAGGCTGGAACCATTGATGCACTGAAGTTGAGGCTCTTTCCCAATTCTCTTACTGGGACAGCCTTCACTTGGTACATCAATCTGCCACCTAACTCGGTTCAGACCTGGGCACAGTTAGAGGAGATGTTCCACCAGCAGTTCTACAGGGTAGAACCAGAAGTGACATTGGCAGATCTCTCATGCTATCGTCAAACCCATCTGGAGTCTGTAGAGTCCTATCTCTTACGTTTCAAGACTGCTAGATTCAAGTGCAAGATAGTCCTTCCTGAGGCCGAATAAGTGCGAATAGCACTAAACGGCCTGAGCTTTGAAATGAAGAAGAAGTTCTATGGAACGGAGTTCAGAGACCTGTTTGAATTATCTTCCAAGGCTTCTCATTATGAAAAGTTCTTGGCAGAAGAGCAGGACAGGAAGACAGCATCCAAAGGGACGTATTACCGTGACCCTAACTATGAGGTTGCTGCACTAGAAGCAGAGGTGGACTCAGACGTGGCAGTGGCTGAAATCATCAACAAAAGCCATACGTTTGTAAGGCTTTTGTCAAGATGGAGCCCACGAAGCAGCCTGCCCAGAATACTTTCAATAAGTCAACCAGGACTTATACTTTTGACGTGGGTAGGGCTGAAGCTATCTTCGATCAACTCCTTGCTGACAAGCTGCTCAAACTGCCTTTCGGTCACAAGATTCCAACCCCGGAAGAGCTGAAGGGCAAAGAATATTGTAAGTATCACAATTCCTGGAGTCATACTACTAATAATTGCATAGTATTCAGGAATGATATCCAGGATAAGATTGAACGAGGGGAGTTCAAGTTTCCCGAGAAAGACAAGCAGCCTATGGGAGTGGATGGCAATCCCTTTCCCTCAGGACTGAGCACGAATATGGTCTCTGTCAACATG
This sequence comes from Rhododendron simsii, assembly GCA_014282245.1. Classification (NCBI taxonomy): domain Eukaryota; kingdom Viridiplantae; phylum Streptophyta; class Magnoliopsida; order Ericales; family Ericaceae; genus Rhododendron; species Rhododendron simsii. The sequence continues at coordinate 58,054 of WJXA01000479.1, read as the reverse complement.
AGAGACATGCCTCGGTCTGTCCCTAGGCCAAAGATAAGTTTGGGAGCCCCTTCGAGAGCTGCGTACAAGTCCAGCCCCGGCAGGTTCTGGGATTCCTTTTATGATGAAGGGGATGTCAGTACTGAGCGAGTCAGGAGGTTCGAAAAGCAAAACTCATGGTGGTCCAGACCTTCAGGAGTGAAGAAACCAGAGAAACCAACCTGCTCTATGGTGTGTACAGAATGTGGACACCATGCCAGTCCTAACAAGCCGGTCCTGAAGAGCGTTATTGTTGGGAGGGTTGAGTCAAGTCATAAGGAGCCTCACAGGCCTAAAGGAAGGAGGGTTGTACGGGAATCTGTGTTCAACCGAATTCAGCCAGGATTGGTTGAAATCGAAGATGAGCTCATCAATCTGAGAATATCTGCTCCTTCTAAGGATAAGCCAAGGGTTGTTAAACCTCCAGCCACTCCTCCAAACGAGTGGCACAGGGTTGAGCATCCCAAGTTTCCATCCAAACCTCCACCTCTGTCCAGATCTCAAAAAAGGCGCCGCCAACGATTCAGACAGGCAGCTAGAAGAGCTGATGAAGAAACAAACCTACTGGACGATCCAATGATGGAGGATGTCCCGGAAGAAGGAGTAGAGGTGGAAGTCCTAGAAGAACCTATAGTTGAAGAGCCTAAGGCTAGAAGAGTGTACAAGCCTTTGGAGAGGACTGTGGAAGAGGCTATCATCAAGCCTCCTCCGAGGACTTTACCGAAGAAGCAGCCTCCAGCTGGGAAAACATACAAAGAGGCTGTTACCCAACTACCTTCAAAGCAACCCGCTGTGCCCAAGAAACAACCTCTCTTGGAAAGAACGCTTGAAGAAGCCAGGATTCAGCCCTCACCAAGGCAAGTCACTTTGCTCCAAAAGTCAGCTCTTCAACCAAGAAAGTCAGACTCGGGGGGCAAGTCGAAGTTGAATCCACAGGCTAAGGTATTTGTACCTGGACAGGGTTCTAATATGCAGTGCAATATGGTCGTATTCTTGCCGGCAGAACTGGAAGCCAAGGACAACACCCCAAGAGCCATGGAGGGAGGTGTTGTAGAGATGGGGCAGACAGCGGAGATTCTCAACGAGTCTTTCTCAGTAGGACTGAATGGGCCTTCAGTAATTGTGCTGAAGGACGAGACTGACGAGAAGAGTGAGGATCGTGCAGCTAGTGTGATTTTTGAGAGGCCAAGCCCCACGATGAACAAACACATCAAGCCTTTATACATTGCTGGTTGCCTTGATGGGATGCCAATGAACCGTATCTTGGTAGATAATGGGTCAGCAGCCAACCTCATTCCTAAGTCAATGATGCAGAGGCTTGGGAAGACTGATCAAGACCTAGTCTCATGCAATGCCGCTTTGACTGATTTTACCGGGAAGGAGACAGCATGTCAAGGTATTTTGATCATGAACCTAACGATAGGATCGAAGACCTTAACAACACCTTTCTTTGTTGTTAATTCACACTCTTCCTTCAATGTTCTACTTGGGAGAGATTGGATTCACTCTTGTTTGGCGGTCCCTTCAACCCTTCACCAATGTCTTATTTTCTGGAATCAAGACGACGTGGAGGTAATATGGGCTGACCGTAGACCATTCAAGGCCTCTACCAACCATGCAGAGGCCCACTTGTATGATGAGGGGGTTGGTCCAATGAAGGTGGCAGGCCTTGACAAGTATGGCCGCCATAAAATAGCCCCTATTCATAACAACAAGTCAGCTGAAGAAGTGAAAGCACTTTTTCAAGAGTTAATCGGTCCAATGATTACGGAGTCAAGCAGGCCGATTATAGCTTCATCCAAACATTCTTCTCAATGTCAGTAAGCCCTTCAGAAGTAGAGAAGCTTGTGGCCCTTCAGGCCACATTGTCAAAATTTGAAGCTTATTTATTAGAGAAGAGGCTGAGGGGAAGTCAAGAGCCAGAGGAAGATTTTTCGGCCTGTGCGGCCGAAGTCATCAACGAGGATGAAAACCTGGTTGAAGATCTTGATGAAATCCGCCTGGAAGACCTAGAAGCAGCCCCAGCCAAGTTAGATGATTTAAAGGCAGACGTACAAGATCCTTTGGAAGAAGTTAATTTGGGAGATACAGAGAATCCCAAACCTGTATATATTAGTCAACTTCTGCCAAAGGACGTGAAGGAGAAGCTCATCCAGCTCTTAAAGGAGTTCAAGTCCTGTTTTGCTTGGACTTACGAAGAGCTTCCAGGTCTGTCCAGAGACCTAGTGGAGCACAAGCTTCCCATTCAACCAGAATTCAGACCTTTCAAACAACCGCCAAGGAGGATGTCCAATGAGGTCTATTTACAGGTCAAGGATGAGATCGAACGTCTTTTCAACGCTGGGTTCATACGCACAGCCAGGTACGTCACTTGGCTCTCTAACATTGTTCCAGTCCTTAAGAAGAACGGCAAGGTCAGAGTATGCGTAGACTTCAGAAACTTGAACTTGGCTTCCCCAAAGGATGAGTATCCAATGCCAGTCGTAGATCAATTGGTGGATGGAGCTTCTGGTCATAGGGTTTTGTCCTTCATGGATGGACATTCTGGATACAACCAGATTTTTATCGATGAGGCCGATACGGCTAAGACTGCTTTTAGGTGTCCTGGAGCCCTAGGAACCTTCGAGTGGGTCGTAATGCCCTTCGGCCTAAAGAATGCAGGTGCTACGTTCCAACGAGCAATGAACGCCATTTTTCACGATTTCATTGGCCACTTCATGGAGATCTACATTGATGATATTGTGGTCAAATCTCAGTCCTATGATGAACATTTGGAACACTTAAGGAAGTCTTTCTTGAGAATGCAACAGTTCGAGTTGAAAGTAAACCCTTTAAAGTGTGCCTTCGGGGTCTCCGCAGGCAAGTTCCTTGGATTCTTAGTCCACAACAGAGGGATTGAGGTTGACAAGAACAAGGCCAAAGCAATCATGGAAGCAAAGCCTCCTACCACCAAGAGGGAGTTGCAGAAGCTTTTGGGTTCATTCAACTTCTTGAGAAGGTTCATCTCAAACCTAGCTGGAAAGGTTCAGGTTTTTTCTCCACTCTTGAAGTTGAAAGACCATGACACTTTTGTATGGGAGGCAAGCCATCAGAAGGCCTTTGATGAGATCAAAGGCTATTTAGCAACGGCTCCAGTCCTTATGCCGCCCATTAAGAACAAGCCGTTGAAACTCTACATCTCAGCAGCTGAAGGCTCTATTGGAGGCCTTTTAGCACAAGACAACGCTCAAGGAAAGGAGCAGGCAGTTTATTATTTAAGTAGGTTGTTGACTCCTTGTGAAAGGAGATACACTCCTATTGAAAAGATTTGTCTTGCCTTGTACTTTTCAGCAATAAAATTGAGGCACTACATGCTTCCCGTTTTGGTTTACATTATGAGTAAAACAGACCTAGTTAAGTACTTGCTTTCTCGGCCAATCATGAGAGGCCGAATTGGCAAATGGTCTTTAGCTCTAATGGAATTCAGCTTTCAATATGTGCCTCAAAAGGCTGTGAAGGGCCAGGCCTTAGCAGATTTCCTTGCTGATCATCCATGCGTGGATATCGGCGATGAGTCTGATGTAGGACTGGACGCTTTTGAAATCTCACTCACTCCTTGGATATTGCTCTTCGATGGATCAAGGACTCAGGAGGTCTCAGGCTGTGGAGTAATTATTATTTCTCCCCAAGGCCTGAGGACTGAGTTGTCTTTTCAATTTGATTTCCCATGTACAAATAATCAAGCTGAATATGAGGCAGTCGTTATAGGCCTTGAGATCCTTAGGGATTTAGAGGCCAGAAATGTAAAGGTTATTGGGGATTCAAACCTGGTCATCAATCACCTGGCAGGAACGTTCAAATGCTATAGCGAGGACTTGGCTCCTTATTATATGGCAGCAATGCAATTAATTCAAGATTTTGACAATGTAACTGTCGAGCACGTTCCAAGGAGCATGAACGCTGAAGCCAACAGCTTAGCTCAGGCCTCAACAGGTCTAAGATTAGCCCCAGAGACGATCCACAAGATCATCACAGTCCGGAAGAGATTGTTACCTTCTGTTAAGAGAAGGGGTCTAGGGCTGGAAGTGTTTACTTCTGACTTCACAGGTGAAGAATCAGATGATGAACCCGAAAATGATTGGCGTACACCCATCATCTCTTTCCTTAAGAGGCCTCATCATAGGGCCTCTAGGAAGGTGAGGAGGAGAGCCATGAGCTATATTCTCGTAGGAGACGAGTTATATAAGAAGAGCCCTGAGGATGACCTACTTTTAAGGTGCCTAGGGCACCCTGAAGCCATGAGGGTCATGAGTGAAGTCCACGAAGGAATCTGTGGAGCCCATCAATCAGGAATAAAGATGAGGTGGTTGATCAGAAGGTATGGCTATTATTGGCCAACCATCTTAGAGGACTGTATTCGTTTTTCCAAAGGGTGTCAGCCCTGTCAAGCTCATGGTCCAATTCAGCATGTCCCTGCAGCTGATTATCATGCCGTGGTCAAACCTTGGCCATTTAGGGGCTGGGCTCTTGACGTGATTGGAAAGATTTATCCTCCTTCCTCTGGAAATCATGCTTACATCTTGGTAGCCACGGACTACTTTACTAAATGGGCAGAAGCTGTGCCATTAAAGTCCGTGGATCAACAAGAGATAATCAAGGTAATCAAGGAAAGGATCATCCATAGGTTTGGGCTGCCTGAACATTTGGTTGCAGATAGAGGGACGATATTCATGGGAGAACAAGTGGTTAATTTTGCTGCACAGCAAAAGATCATTGTGTCCAATTCCACTCCTTATTATGCTCAAGGGAACGGTCAGGCCGAGTCCACCAATAGGACTCTGGTCAACATTATAGAGAAAATGGTGGAAGATAATCCAAGGGCATGGCATGAATTACTCTCTGAGGCCTTATGGGCCTACAGAACCTCAAAGAAGGAAGCCACCAACGTGACTCCTTATATGCTGGTGTATGGGCATGATCCAGTCCTACCAATGGAGGTAGCAGTAAAGTCAGCAAGGATAGCATATCAACATGGTCTCACTCCTGCAGACTATACTCAGGCCATGTTAATGGAACTTGAGGACTTAGACGAGGTTAGGCTTGCAGCCCTTGACCACATGTTGGTCCAGAAAAGAAGGGTGGCCAGATCTTACGACAAACGCGTAAGAAAGAAAAGCTTCACTGAAGGGGACTTGGTTTGGAAGGCAGTCTTTCCTTTGGGAGAAAAGAATCCAAGATATGGCAAGTGGTCTCCAACCTGGGAAGGGCCTTACCAAATCGCTCAAGTCCTTAAAGGTAATGTTTATCTTCTTATGGACTTAAATGGTGGTTTATTTAAGCATTTAACAAATGGAAAATACTTAAAGCATCATTATCCTACCATGTGGGAAATGAGAGACTTTGGGGAAATCCAATCTAATAAGCCATAGAAAAATCTGTTAGCAAGGCCTGAGCAGAGGCCATGATACCTGTCATGCAAAAATTGATAAAGGCCTCAAGCTTAGGCCACCTGTCGTTAAACCAAACCAGTGCCTTGGCCATTTAAGGGAAAGTTCCAGGCCAGGCAGAGAGAGAGCAAAATCAAAGTTATGACAAGTTTGAAACAAAAAGGTGGGATTTCAGAAGTCAAGACCTACAGACGGCCTTCAAGATTGTTTTTGAGTTCCTCCCAGGAGGTGTCAAGGCTGGCAAGCTGGGTCTCAAGCACTTTCCACTCCCATAGGCTGCTTGTCTTTCTCGGGAAACTTGAACTCCCCTCGTTCAATCTTATCCTGGATATCATTCCTGAATACTATGCAATTATTAGTAGTATGACTCCAGGAATTGTGATACTTACAATATTCTTTGCCCTTCAGTTCTTCCGGGGTTGGAATCTTGTGACCGAAAGGCAGTTTGAGCAGCTTGTTGCGGACACAGTATTCTCAGAGTCGGCCGGCGTTGAAATCCTTTTTCTCAGTCTCTTCTTCTTCAAGGGAGCTGATTCTGCCTGCTCTTCTTCGCCTTTGGAGGTGACCTGTAGGGAGGGAGATTAGTAGGACATTCAAACAAGGTATAAGCAGAAGAGCTGAGGAGAGCCCAGACCTTTCCTGAGGGATCAGTTTCGGGGGAGCTTGTCTTAGCACTACGCCGTGTTCTTCCAGCAACTACTGTCTCAGAAGCCTACAGAGAAAATAAAGGCATAATTACCTTATCCTGAAAGACCAAGCAGAGGACTAAAAGAGTTCATACCTTTGGCCATTGCCTTTTGGCTGTGGTCTTCACCCTTTTTGGCTTTTGAGCAGATGGGTTTGCAGAAACCTCCTTTGGATCATCTTCTGAGCCTGTCAGCAAGGAGAGAAATCAGTCCAGGTCTGTGAAGAACTAGGGAAATTAAAGCGTGATATATTACCTTTTCTTTTGACACTGGAGGCTAGAGAAGGACGAACTTGTTGCAAAGGAACGGTGATACCAGGTTCGGGTGCACCGGTTGGATGAGGCAGAACATTGGAGAGAACGTCTAGATATGGGGCAGAAAAATGCAGTTTCGTGTAGCTGCCCCACCAGCTGTCAAATTTCGCTCCTTTGTCAGTACGTTCCACGTAGGCGTGAAGGGCAAAGGTCTTCCTAGCTTCAGGGAGGAGGTTTCTGACTCTTTCCAACTCCCTTGGCTGGATCACGGGCCTGTCAGTAAAGTCCTCATTCAAGGACTGGAACGGGGGAACAGGAGTAAGCTGGCACAGGCCGAATTGCCTGGCAAATTGAGCCGCATTGTAGTACTCCACTCCGCACTTGTAGTTGGTAGGGGTAAAAGCCATCCCATACATAAGGTCCCTGGAGATCAGGAAGCTAGTCCAGACCTCCATGTGATCGTCGTAATCATCTCCTGGGTCCGAGGCACCACGTTTCAGCCACCAAGGTACGGTATCCCTTGCAAATGGCATCCAATTCTTTCCCATGCTCGTAAGATCGTGGTAGAAAAATTTGAAATAAACGCCAAATGCAAATCGGGGGCCACGGGTGTCAATGTAATGAAGGCCATAGCAAGTACTCTCTGATTTTTTGATCATGGGCGGAGCAAATTTGGGAAAGTAGGACCACAGCCAGAGGGTAATGATCCACAGTGGACCAGGGGCAAACACAAACTTGTTACTGATCAACTCTTTCATACCGCGGTAGAGATGGGCTAGGACCAAGGGGCCTAGTGCCAGCTGCTGCCCAGAAGCTAGGGCACAGGCCAAGTCAATAAAGTCCTTGGTGACTCTATTCGCAGAAACACAAAAAATGAATTTGTTTAGCCAGTACAGGAGGAAAGCAACGTGTTCACTATCCTCAACAGGACCCTTTCTAGCGTAATGATTGATAAAAGGGGAAAAGGACAAGGGTTCTTTGTACTCAAAATAGGGGGTTTTCTGAGATAAAAAGTAGTTGGCCTCAATCCCATGGGGACGGAGGCCAGTCAGAAAAGCCAAGTCTTGAAGGGTGGGGCTCATGAGACCTACTTTGAAGTGGAAAGAGTTGGTAGTGACTGACCAAAATTGGGAGGCTGCAAGGAAGAAATTTTTGTCCATGTCAATCAGAGACCGGCTGAGAAGAACGGCGTCTCTGATTCCGATCTGCCTCCACAAATCTCCCTTGGCTTCCATCATTCGATCAAGCCACTCGATGTATTTGGCATCGGGTCTGTGCCAAAGCCGGTTAGGTATATCTGTGGTAAAACGGCTCCAGTCAAGGCTGGGCGACTCGAAAGGAAGGGCTTCTTCCGCCAGTGGGTACATCGAAGAGAGTTGAGGAGGGAACCCAAGCTGAAAAGCAGGCCCTAATCCTACTCGATCAGCGTTCGCAATCACCAAAACATCGTTGGTGATCGCGATGTGTTCGTCAGCCAGGATCTTGCGAATCTGTACGGATAAGCTGTTAGGGTTTGGAGGCGGCGTGTGGGCTTTGTGGGTGGCCATCTCTGCAAAGAGTCGAGAACAGAGACAAGAACTGTGAAGGTTTAGGGTTTTCTTTTCTGGGTTTCTCTCGAGTAAGGGAAAAGAAAACGAAGAGAAGGCAGAAAGAGAATGGGAGTTGCAAGAGGTAGAGTCTTTATGAAGCACGGTGCAAGAATCAAAAACGCCGTTGCACTTATTACTCTGGAGATTTAATTGGCAAGCGAAAAGAGAGGGCTCTTGATTGACACAAGAGAGAGTCCTGGCGGCTTCAAAAGCTGCATGGAAACCAATGCAAGGCCTGGGGTGAGGACACGTGTCCCCTAGGCCCAAAAGGCTGTCAACTGATGCCGAGGATAGTACTTCTCGGTGGGGTTTTTATCTCGGGAATTGGTAGAGTTCAATTCAAAGTGGGAGCTTAAAATCCAATTAAGAGATATACCTGGGAATCCGAAAAGTTGTTAGGCCTAATTAAGGCCTGATTATCTTTTTGGAGTTTAAATATTTGAATCTAAAATTCTTAGGCTAAACAAGCCTGAGTGTTTTTTCAAATTTAGCAATAAGGACTCGTTTGGTTACGCCAAAAACCGTACTCTGTCCTAATTTACAAGCCTAAGATCTTGAACAAGATCAAGGCATGGGGGGGCATTGTTTACACCCGTTTTTGGCACCCAGTCCTGGGCAAGCGTTGGAAGGCCATTTAATTATCTTTTAATTAAATTGGGCCAGAAAATGAAAATGTATTGGAGCAAAATTATTGGGCCACACCTATGTCAAATAGGCCCAAGTAATTTTAGTTGAATTCGGGCTCAAGATTGAAGAGTCGTGGGCCTATTTACAAAAAGAATTCAGCCGGCCCATGATTTATTTAAGCCTGATAAGTATTTTTGTGGGTTAAACATATTAATGGGCCATTTAATTTAATTAAATGACCCATTACCCATGTGGCCCATGAAAAGTGGAAAGGAAGAGAGATATTGTTGGCTGGTGAAAGCCATTTGACCGGGTCAAATGGCTGGAGGTTTTTGTTGCCATAAAAGAAGGAGAGAAAATAGGCCCATCATCTTAAAATGGCATTTTTCACCTTTTAACGGCTCATGATGGAGGAAAATACATGGGAAATTGTTATTAATTTCTAATAACCACCCATAATCCCACTAAGTATGTTAGTGGGTAGTTTTTGCGTACACATGGCAACATCTAAGGCGTGCTCAAGACACATGTCGGCTGATGGTGAAGGCAGAAATTCAGCTCAGATCTGGACCAGTGCATTATTTACCCATGATCTCTTGTAACTTCCATTAACTACCCATTACCCCATGATCTAAATTAGTGGGGAGTTATGAGGGACACATGGCGCAACGGGAAAAGGACAGCAGGCCCTTTACATGCAGAAAATCGAAGACCCTTGGCCTATAAATACTAGAAGCAAAGAAGAAAAAAGGGTCCACACACCAATCAAGCTCAACGCTTAAAATCAAAGCCTTCCCAGCGAAGCAATCAAAATCTTCCCAGTGAAGTAATTATCTCATTTCTCACCTTTACTCAATTACTTCTCCAAGTAGTTCGAGTTTCTATCTCTCTTGTATCCCAATTTTATTACTACGACGTAATAAAATTATTCATATCTCTCTTATACCCCAACTTTGTTATTACGATATATCAAAGTTATTCTACGTTGCTACTTCTTTTCCTACACGGTTAGGAAATTATTAAGTCCTCGCTCGTAGAGGCAAAACCACGAACCATCACTGCAATCTAGCCCTTAGGTTTGCAGCACTATCGCCCTCACAGATTCGAAGTCAGAAAAGGGACGCCCAGTCCTTACGTTAGACGCGACAAGTCTTGGCACGCCCGCACGCTCAGTCCTTGAGCATTTTCGTAGCCGAACACAATCTCAAAAAGTTGTCCACACCAACGGGTACTCAATCTCCCTTTATATATTAGAATAGATAGATATATATCCCAATCCAATCTTAACGTTGGCGACACAAATTAATCTATATGCTTTCTCCATAGGTGGATCGATCTAAGGATCTAATTATGAGGTGGTTTGGTATTTTGGCAAATTAATTCTGATCATTATGAAAATTCATGATCACAGCAGCGCGGTAGAATGATTAATTATATATAGGGCGAAATTGAACCTGAAATTTGTCCTTGTATAGTTTCACAGCAGCTGCATGAGCAAGAAGTTGGTTGCGTGCCACCATATAAGGTTCCGTTCCCGGATCCCCATCTCCCAAACCCCCTCCGTTGCCTGCAGGTTCAGTCGCCTGACATCGAGGTAGGCGGATGCCCAGAAAGATTTCATGACCCTCCGCCGGAGAGTTTAGAGGGGTCGAGGAATCAGAACCTCGACCGGGTGCAAGTCCACCGTCTACATATCCGCCACAACTGTAGATAACTGGCTCGTTTAGTGTAATCCAATTTTTCACCTTACCACCATACTCCCAGAAGCAGAGGTTCGCGTAATCACAGAAGTCCCCCCTATAACGAAGATATCACACTCTTATCCTCTTATTAATATATTTTTCTTTGCCTCTCAAAAAAAAAAAAAAAAGAGGGAAAAAAAAACAAAACGAAGATATCACACTTGATCAAATGTATGGATCTAGAGCACCACATGACTGTGCTACAGAATTATTGAACATCAATTACTTGATTAGATTGATATACAAGTCGAGTTATATACATACTTACACAATTAGAGGACTTTGGAAACCCATGTATTCGCTTTCCAAGGCTTGCGGAAGATCCCAATGAAATAGAGTCACAAATGGCGTTATACCTACGGACATAGAGTATATAAATTTCAAGAAGAATATATATAGACCATTTATGTTCAGATAAAGATACGAAAAACTGGTCCGATCGATGAGTTCATTAATCATAATAAACCATTCGATAGAAGCTCGTTGATTAGATCATGATAAAACTGGATCCCTTCCTGGTTCACGCCTCCACTGATCTTTCCACCTGTTATTTAATTAAATTATGCATTAGCTAAACTGTGATGAAAAATATGAAAACTGTGTGGAAAATCGAGCTATAGTAGTACGCCAAAGGCCCAAAGAGTGAGGGTCATTCGGAAAAATTAAGGTGGAAATTTCTTTTATATCCTTTCGACTTTGAACAAAAATTCATTTTTGGTCATTCACCTTTCAATTTTGGCATAAAAATACTTTGACTTTCCAATTTTTTTGCAATGTCATCATTTAGAAGGAATCCGTTTTCTTTCAGTCCTGCTATAGGAATCGACGGCCGATTCGAGCTGTCCAAAAATTTTTTTAAAAAAAACTAGGGGGCTTATGGGGGAAACAACGGCATTCGATGTGTGTAAGGTGCTTGATCCAAATACCCTATTTTTGGGGTATATATGTATACATCCCTAAAGGATGACATTAAAAAAAAAAAGAAAGAAAATCGAAGTATTTTTGTATCGAAATTGAAAGGTGAAAGACCAAAATGAATTTTTGGTCAAAGTCGAAGGGATATAAGACAAATTTTCTTGGAAAATTAACTTCTTAGTTTCATGACTAAGAACTTGTTTGTTCCTTCTAAAATCTTCTCAACCTTTAAGGCTTAGTATTAGTAATTAAGTAAGGATCTTTGAAGTGATCGAGGACTTTTCAGTTATTGTGCATTCCTTTCAAGATTTCTGAATTTCTCATGTCATTGGAAAAAAGAATTTAATTCGAAGATCATCTATCAATATCTATAAGTAGTTACGTATTAGTAATATATTAAGTAATTAGAGAAAAAAAGTTGAATCTATTTGAACCCAAAATAATCATATTCTTTTTCCACACCCACTTATACGTTTAGTCTAGTCCTGAAATGCCCTCGTCCTCAAGTAACTCAAAACCGAGTTATTACTTCTTCTTCTTCTTTTTTAACGAGTTTGAATGAGCTATCAATCGAGTCAAGCTCCAGTTGTTTGATTCGTTTAGCATCCTAAAATGTTTAGAGTATTTGTCAGCAAGATTTGTTTGGAGTGGGTATAAGTATTGTGTGTTGATTTGGTTGCAGAGACCTTGCTATACCCTGGGATACAAAAGGCTGTTGTGTGGGATACATGGCCCTTGTCCCAAGCTTGAAAAAATGATCTGAACCATTCGCTTTGTGGATCTTATGCATTTTATAGCCTCGAAAAAGGTCAAGTTGATCGAACATCTAAAACTTATTAAACACAGTAGAATATTTAATGATGTCTCATTGACTTTATTAATTTTTATGGGGTGGTAAAATGCTTCAAGATCTAAAAAGTGAATGATTAATATCATGTTTGTTGATGAAAATCAACAGCACACTGAAGAATGTTTTTGGTTTATTGAATTGTTAAGGTTCGATGTTTCAAATTAAAACTCTTTAACAAGGCTATTTTGGTGCACAAATATGTTTCGTAGGGGTGGAGGTAAAATCAATAGTTGCAAATAACTAGAAAGTAAATAAAGAAAAAATAAAAATAAAAAATTTTGACGAAAAAGTTCAAATTAAACTTACTTGGCAAAATTCTAGACCATGAGATTGAGAATCTAAAGGCATTGAAACCCATATTCTTCATGATCTGGACATCTTCCTGCAATGTCTCATACATTAAAAACCTTATTACCATCCAACAAAATTCAAGTCCAATTTCGCGTCAAATTATCTCTACCGGAATTCTTTTATTATTTTTTACCATTGGAATACGTTTTATTTGATTTTTTACTTGATCTAATGGTTAAAAATATATCGCTAAATGGTTACATGAGAAATCCGGGCATTACAGATGATTGGAACTCATTTTATTCAAACGGTTCGTCTTAAACTTTGAAATACCGCACCTTATATCTATGATAAAAATCAACAGCCGTTGTTCCATTGCTTCCGTCACAAATCCTACCTGTCATTTTTTGAAAAGAGTCAATCATTCATCACAAGTCTATCTGGCAAACAGATTTTTAACAGATACATGAAAGAACTAAAGCAACCTAAACGTCGATCTCAGACACCTACTGCCGAAACAGGCCCCGCGATAATGCCGATACATAAAAAGATCCACAACTCAAACCCTAAACAATTAAGCAATGCTGAAATCTGAAGGCAAAACAACAAAAAATCAACTAAAATCTAACAGTTCTCATGTCAAAACCACAAAGGTCACCGGCCTGAATAGGATGGGTATCGAACACCACCGGACGATGGCGACCGAAAACCAGTTTTCTTTCAACCGAAAGTGCTGCGTAGCCCAATCAAACACCACCGGACCACCACTAACCCCAACAACACTACCAAAACCCACGAGCCCCAAAACAGACATTTAGAGACACGAAAACCACCAATACCGGACCATTCTTCAATAGGCGCCAGGTTATTTGCCCACTACCATCACCCACCGGATCTAGCAAAACCAGATCGCTACAGACACCGAACTGGGGAAACCAGTCGAGAGAAAAGGAGAAAAACCTATAAATTGGAAACAAAACAGGAGAGCTCTAACCCCATCTCACGATTATTATCCACCGCCACATCCGCCACTCGTTGAACTCGCCAGCGGCCAAAACCAGAATCACAAGCCACCGTCCGAAGTTTGAACACCGGATCTTAGCAACCATGAACAACACCCAAAAATGGAGAGAAGTCGAAACAAGACCTTAGAGGAGAGGAGAGGAGGAGAGAGATGGGAAAAGAAGGCCGGGGGGGGGCGGGGGGGCGCGCGCGGAAGAGTAGATGGCGGCCCCATCCCCTCAAGAAAACTCAGATTTGTCTGGGGCTCTTTTTTCAGAGAGAGAGAAGGATAGTCAATGTAATGTTACGTCTATCCTACCTGTCATTCAACAACAAACATTTCACTAGCTAGCCAGTTTTTGCAAATACATAAATTCTTGTATCATGGAAATATCTGGAGTAGTTCTATACTTTTCCATTCTTACATATGAAATTTTATTTTTATTTTTTTCCAATAGGTTTCAGATGATATGATGTTAATATGTTAGTATAAGTTAGATTGCAATGAGAGCCATCTTCCTATCTATATAGGGGTCGAATCCAGACATCATGCTCTAAAGGAGCGCTATCCAAACATTGCGTGGGTCAAATCCCAATATTGGCAATAATAAACCCAAACTATTTGGATTCTCCTTTTCCTCTTTTCTGTTATTTAACGTTTCCTAGTTTCATGGCATGTCATTGGCCATGGCTTCGGTTTGTCTCTTTTTTCTCCTTTTTTCAATGTACACTTCTTCAAGTTTATCTATACATATTTTTTGCCGATCCAAAAAAAAAAAAAAAACTCAAAAGTATTGTCGTTTCCCATTGCTTTATATTGCCGAGCTAAATTTTATATACTTTTTTCTTTTACTATTTTCATCAATAATTATTTTAAAAGAAAGAACTATCGGAGTAAGAAATACATACTCCCTCTGTCCCAATTTGTTTGTATATTTTGAAATTTTCAACTTAATAAGGGAGCCAATAATTACACATTAAAGTCCAAAACTTTTCAAAAAATGCTCTCCCTCAAAATTGTCATTTTAACTCTTGGAAGAAGAGTAAAAGAGATAAATAATTGAAAATTGTATTTCTACAGTGGACAAAAATTTAGGGCATGAAAAAGTCAAAAAGGGGACAAACAATATGGGAAGGAGTTGGTTTTCGTATTTCTCGATGTACCCTTTGTAGAGTTATTAATAAAATACTTTTGCCAATTAAAAAAAAATATGGGAAGGAGGGAGTATCATTCCTGAAAATAAACTGATTTTTTGCCGCGGTTCAAAAGATATCATTAAGAACTCCTAAAAGGTGTAGAATACAATTAAAATTTTGCAGAAAATTGAATAATTTTTGTTTTAAAATACTTATTTTTTGTTGAAAATGCACATATTCAAATAGAGGTTTGTATTGTCACACTTCCCAATCTTGAATTCTCCAAACTCTCAAGGAATTATATCAACTTTGACCATGCTTATTAGTCCGATATATATATATATATATATATATATATAGAGAGAGAGAGAGAGAGAGAGAGAGAGAGAGAGAGAGAGAGAGAGAGAGAGAGAGAGAGTACCAGGCCATTTGTGTGTGAAAGTATCCCAAATACTTGGGCCTTTACCGTATTTATCTGACGCACCTTCATACTGGCAACAAAAAGAAAATCAATATATATTTTGCTTGCATCCTTAAAAAAGATATGTATCCAAACAAGGTTCTTCGGATATTGAAGCTCCTTTGAAATAGTTGATTTGGTAACTAGAAAGAGTAGGGGTTAATAACCCCCGAAGGTCAAAGCCATTAATCCTATTTTATAAGCTTAATTTGTTTGTCACAATATCGATCCTAATTGAAACCGAAGATAGACAATTTAGGGTGGAGCCATGATTTTCATATACTAGTGGGGTTATCATTATTAATTTACCACCGTCATCTTTAATGTGCTATCACACTGACATGCAAACTAGTCTTATATATTTAGGGGACCATTTTTACCGAAATCATCACCGAAAGCGAAAGGATGAAGTTGTTTGCTACTGCTCATAACTGGTTGAGAAATTTTAGCTATCAAGAAAGAAAGACTAGAGGACTTTGGAGTGTTGGGTATTGTGCTTGTAGGTGCCCATTATCTTGACTATATATAGGCCCATCGGCTTTGAATAATGCCAGGCTATCACACTCTCTCTCGGCTTTGAATAATGCCAGGCTATCACACACACACACTCTCTCTCTCTCTCTCTCTCTCTCTCTCTCTCACTCTCCATATATAGGCCCATCGGCTTTGAATAATGTCGGCTTTGACTATATATATAGGCCCATTATCTTGACATGTGCTTGTAGATGTCTATGTAGCTTCGTCCATGGGTTTTGATGTCTATGAAGCTCAAGAGGAAGGCAATGGTGGAGATTCTAGGGTAGAGTTGTTGGATGCTGAATTGACCAATAAACAAGATCTCTCCGTTGATGTGGGTCTTGGCGGTGGTAACAGTGAAGTAGTTTTTGCTTTGAAGGTGGGTCTGTTAATTAGTTGATTCTCAGTTCAGGATGACAGCTTATCTTTTACGAGAATAAATTCTTTACACCGCCGGTGTAAACATTTGTTTCATCCAAATTCATTGCATTGTAACACAATGGTCCTAATTAATAAAATATGATGAGACGGCGTAATGCAATTAATCTATCTATCAATATACCATAGGAATGTAGTTAAAGCCAAAAGCCTCTCAACCCTCAATCCTAAATTTCTAGAATTTTGAGTTTTTTTTTTAAAATTAGAGTGAGAAAAACGTGGGAGTGGGAGGAGGGGAAGAGAGAGAAAGAGGGGAGAATGTGGGAGAGGGAGAGGGAGAGGGAGAGGGAGAGAGAAGCGTAGGAAAAATTATTCTATGTCCTAACAGGGATACCGTCACGCGGTACCCCAAATTCATTTTACATCACACATATGTCTTTTAGTATATAGAATGAGACTAATGCTAGCGTGCATCGAACATAGCACCAAAAAAATATTAGATTATATTTTTTTATCACTAGCGTTGTGCCCATTTGATACACATGGTCAAAAAAACTAATATTAATTTTTTATCTCATGCATTGAACGGATACACCAAAAAAACATTAGATTATATTTTTTATCACTAGCGTTGTGCCCATTGATACACAGGGTCAAAAAAACTAATGTTAATTTTTTTATCTCATGCATTGAACGGGTACAATATTTGATTTTTTTGTTACAAATTAATTTGATTTAATTTTTTTAAAAGTAATTTTGATTTAATATTTCTTGCAATCTGAGTCGTCTATTGCTGATCATGGACGGCCCGAATTGGCCCAACACTCATGTTGTTCCTGAGGGGACAGCAGGCACCCCGGGTTCCTTTTCTATCAACTAGCATTGTTCCCATTCGATGCACGGGACAAAATATTTGTGTGGCTCCGCTACAAAATATCAAACTCATACAAAATTTATTGTTTGTCCCGTGCATCGAACGGGAACAATGCTAGTTTGGAGGAAACAAATTTTTACACTGGCGATATAAAGAATTTAATCTCATCTTTTACAAGCCCCCATTTTTCACGTCTAGAAGAAGATTGGGCTTGAGGGTGCATGATTATTTGAAATCGGGTGTTAAGAGGTGTAGCGAAGGGCGTAGCACGCCAGGGAAGGCTTTAATCCGGATCCGGGGTGTTGTAGTGCACCTCATGTAATGCACTTGTAGGGCAGCACATAGTCGTCGATCTCATCAATTACGGTTCATATTAAAAATTAATTATGACCGGTATTCTTACCAGTTATAATTAAAATTCATATTTCAACCATTCATTGTCAAGATCAATGACCCATGTGTGTCCGATAGGGTGCCTTGCACTATAGGATTTCCCAATCACTTCAATCCATGGAGGTATATTAATTAAAGTTGGAAAAGGAGGTTGAATAGATGAAAAAGCAAAAAAAAACAAGTAACTTATTTCAGAATTTGGGCTTAAGGCTGTCACAGTTAAAAATAAAGAGGAGGTATCTTCTTCTTTTTTCTTCTTTACCCCCAAATATTAATAAAATCTTTTTTTCGCCATTCAGAGAAAAAAAAAAAAAAAAGGAGCCCTATAATGAATTGCAACCCATACAAACAATTAGAGATGAAAATGAATCTTCGAGCGATGATGGAAGTGAACTAACAGATAACAGAAGACAAAAGAGGATTTATAATATTCGATAAAATAATTGAGTTGTATTGCAGTTGTCACGTAGAACAAATTGTAACAAATGCTTAACTTAATTTTAGGTGTATTCATGTGGTACAAATTTCTCGGAAGGTACATCATATGGTAGTAATAAAATACACTTACTATATATCAAATAAATAAATGTCAGAAGAAGACTTGTATGCACGGCCAACTAATGTTACGTACCTACCAAAGATAGACTTTTTTGGCCAATGCTAAAAAAGAGTAAAATGTAGCAAAGGACATTGGCCAAGTGGTCTTAATTTACTTTTTTGATTTTTCTTGACGAGACGAATCAGAAAACAAAAAAAAGTGAGACGCAAAACTATGCAACACAGAAAAAATTCAAATAAGAATAAAATTAGAAGTTATAGAAAAAGTTAAGTGGAATGGGGATGTCCCAAAATCCCCAAACATCTTCGAACTTCTCCTTCATTTGCCTCACACCTTCTCAAGCTCTGCGGGAAATAGCACAGAAATTTGATTCCCAAAATGTGCAATAACCAATTCAAAGTACAAACAGTTACAATAACCAAGATGAAGTCTTATAAGCATTACTCCCATAACAAACCAGTGAAACTCCATGGCCCTACGGGTGGGTTTTGGCTGGAGAAATGAGTAAAATAATGTGTTTTTTCTCCAAAATGTATATTGGTTTCCGTCCAATTGGCCAAGTGTAGGGCATTACTATTTTTGAATGGAAAGTTAACGGTGGGTGAAAAATTGATGAGTTTTTAAATAGGTTGTGTGTTTTTTTTATTGTGGGCACACGTCCCGAAAATCGCCCGATTTTGGTTTCGATGAACATTGTTTGGAGGGCGGCCCTTTTTGGAAAATAGCGCGGCGAAACGCTTCGATTCAGAGTCGCCACTCGGGTTTTAGCGGAAGAACACCCAAGGAACCGAACTCGAGAACGTTTGCTACGTTTTGCTTTGATTTGAAAGAGGTTTGACTTGATTTGAAAAGGCGTAGACTGGTCCGTCGTCACCTTCGATATCTGAGGTTCGGGAGCCAGGTTACGAGAGGGGAAGGGTTTTATGGCACCCCTCTCGCCTAATCCGGAGATCGGTCTCTACTCGGGCATTTTATTAAAACATTTGCATTTTTCTCTCATTTGATCATTTTTGGCCAGTTAGGGCGGGGGAACAGTTAATAGGGATTAAAACTGTAACAAGTTGCAGTTTATATGACAAAAATGTTTATAAATAATGATTTGCTTGAATCGATAGAATGAATATAGATTGAAAACAAGCACTGAGAGCAGTTTGAGCAGAATGGTGTATGCTGTCTCTCAGGTGCATGAGCAGGCAACATGCTGACATGCAGTGGCCGAGCCTCTGCACGCCACCATACCCTGCGCACGCCACCAAGAAGCTGGCGTACACCACCTTTTGTCACTCACAGCCTTTGTTCTCAACCCTCTGGGCTCTGGAATGGACCAGTGCACACCCAGGACAAACCACGCAGTTTATAATATGATCATATTTACAGATTACAGACAGCTGAAATGGCTTGAAGCCATGAAAATAGACTGGAACCCCATAAACAGAGTGGGGAGATAACAAGAGGCCAGGATTGAGCTATGATGCAAGGGCCAGCCACTGGACCTTGGTATGGTTGCCGTACGCCACTCATGAGAGGCCGTACGCCAGTTGTACCTCTTGTCCAGTGCTTGGCTTTACATCATCTGGGCTCTGGAACATGACCAGAAAGATCCCAGGGGCCTTTCAAAGCAAAAGAAAACAAGTATTGAAATGCTACACCTATACAGTTCTAAATACAGAAAGCTGGAAATTGGTTTTTAGCATGCAATAAGGTGATGAATAGACAAGAAATAAAGCATGAAACAAAGATCTAGACCCCATTTCACAACTGGAGTACGCCAGTTTCGGAGGGCTCGGACCTGCGATACGCCACCTAAAAGGTGGCGTACGCAAGGTCCAGACAGATCCCAAACAGATCAAATTTTAAGACTGTACGTACTGCCACAGACCGGCGTACGCGGGCCTATGATTGGCGCACGCCGATTCTAGCTAGAAACGATTTTTTTGTTTTTGAAACTTTGATAGCTTTAGGGCCAGGACTGGTATTGATTACCAGCCTTGACCCTGTTAGCTCCCCTCAGGGACCAGAACAGAAAAACAGTACCAAAGTGTATACCTTTGGCTTTTGAGGTTTGAGAGATGTTTGATCTTTGAACTTGAGGGTTGGATGATGGATGGTGGTGGATGTTTGACTGCAAGATGTGTGTGGAGGGGTCCCTTGTTTACTCTTCCAATGGATGAAAGAAGAAGAAGCAAGAAGACCAAAGAAAAATAGAGAGAAAGAGACTTGGGAACTTGAAACTTGAAGGAGCAACCCTTTGAAAGACCAATGGAGGGGGTATATATAGGGGAGAGGGAGAGAGAGGGGTTAAGGCCAGTCAAAGTGACTGGAGCCTTAGCCCTTAAGTCTCCACTCTCATTGGATGAGAGGGAATATGATGATTGGATTTGTGTAAGAGATGTCCCCTCGGCCGAGACTATGTTTCAATGGATTGGAAGGTTCCCATGTGTTGTAGACCCCTACCCATGGCTTCTGCATGCTGAAAATGATGAAAAACACAAGTTTGACCAAAGTTTGACTTGGCGTACGCCACCATATACCTGGCGTACGCCAGGTCAAATCTGGTCAACTATCAAAGTTGACCGATGACTGACACGTGGCAGAGGACCAGCACTGTAAAGACCCGTATTTTTCGAAAATTAGTAAAAGGTTTAATAATAATTATAATGGAGGAAAATATGGGCTATATTGAGTTTAAATGAATTGGGGTGAATGTGGAAAGATTGTTTGTGGAGGGGTGCATGTGCAATATGTGAATAAATGAGTATATATATGTGTGGGTGTGTGTGTAGGAGAGAAAAATCCCCATTTCTTTCTCTCAATCTCCCGGTCTCTCTCTCCCTTTCGGCAGCTCTCTCTCTCTCTCACACTCTCACTCAAAAATCCCACTCCAAGTTCAAAACCTACCAAGATCTTCACTAAATCATCATCCTCTCGGGCTCTCGACCTCGGGTTTCGTTGGAGTAAGCTCGGAGAGGAGTATTCTCGAAGGATTTCGAATTTCAAGGCTAGGGCTCGATCAATCTCGTTGGGTTTCGCTCTCGAAGTTGAGGTAGGGATTTCTTACTCTCTCTACGTGTTTATGAGTTGGTTGTGTGCTAAAATCGGGCTGTAGTTGGTTGGATTTCGAAATTTTGCTCGTTTCTGATTTTCTGCAGACGTTCACTGCAATGCAATGGTATCAATACCTACTTTTTGAGCTACCAATACCTCAGTCTCGGATTGCTCTCTGGATTGGTTTGGTATCAATACCTACTTTTTGGGCTATCAATACCTTAGTACCAATACCTACTTTTTGAGCTACCAATACCTCAGTCTCTGATTTCTCTCTGGATTGGTCGGGTACCAATACCTACTTTTTGAGGTATTGGTACCAATGACTTAGAAAACTATTTTTGACTTCGTTGCTTATCCGTCGATTGTGTTGATCCCCGATCACTTCTAACACTCTCCAATCACATTCTATCATGTTTAAACTCGATAGCTCGCGTTCCAATGATTCGTTGCTCGTCCCCACTCCTTTGGCTCTCGTTATGACAAAGAAAAGTGTCAAACTAAGTGAATATGATATTTGTACGTTTGTCTATGCGTTTGGGTTATTACGTGAGTATTGTGGCATACTTTATGAATGTTTTGGATTGACATACGTCATGTTTTATGGTATTGAGGCTTATAGAATGGAAAATCACAACTTAGAACGATAGAACGAAACGAAGAAAGCCACGGAACCACTATAATGTGGGATGCCGGAAACGGGATGCACGGGGTCCCAAATGCTCGGAAGTGCACAAGAAAGCCACGGATCCACCGAATGGTGCGATGCCGGAATGACTACGGGATGCACGAGGTCCCAAATGCTCGGACATGAAATCGAGAATACTTAACATAGTGGAAATGGTGAACTTAGAGATTATCAAGCGACATGAAAATGAACGATGTTGGTTACCATATCTTATTCTCTTACTTTTGTTCATGTGAGAAGCTTCATTGCTGTCAATATCCATCTCGGTGCATTGTCCATCTCATATGCATATAGTTTGAGCAAAGATTTCTCTACTGGACTAGTGTAGCTCAACCTATTATTATTTTCAGGTACACCTCAAGGGCATTGATTTGGAGTGCTTGACGTGCATATGACTCCATTCTTTTGAAAGCTAACACCGAGGAATTACTTTGACATCTTTGTAAAATCCTTTTGAGAGATGTAATTGTAATTTTGAGCTAATCTTTTGATTTGCTAAATCATGTAATCTCTAAACTTGCTGTCTTTTGTTTAACTATGAAACTTGGGGCCGGAGTGCCATTATTGTAAACTTTGATGATGTTTGTACTTTGGATGGATTATGGGAAAGCTTTTGGGATATTATGTCATATCTTAGAAATACTTTTCCTTATGAAAGGTTATTATTATTATGTTGAAAATCCAGGGCGTGACAAGCGCACGCCAGGTGAATACTAGCGTATGCAAGTTGGGTTTTGTTGAGGCCTTTTGGTTCTAGTTTAGAGAGTTTGAAAGGGATTTGAAAGGGTTTTTGGATTGCTCAAAGCTCAAACACACTAACATTTCTGAGGTGTTCTTGATCCGTTTCATCATCGGGGAATCGAAGACCGTAAGTAAACTAATTTGGAAAGTCCAAAATAGGGTGTCTACATTTATAATATTAAAAGGTCAAGTATCTATGCGTAATTTGTGTAAAAGATCAGGTGTTATTTTAAAATTTTCCCATAAATTAATTTGGTTTTAGTAACTGTGACAAATCAATGAGGTATTTGTTGTTAGTAACTGTAATAAATCGTATTCTTTCTTTTAAAGAATAAATCTCGATTTATGATGGATAGATATGTTACATATGTAAAGATGGTTTTTTAAACTTTTTTCTTTTCTTTGGGCATTTATTGATATGGAGTTTTGGTTATGTTTCTGGCTCCGTATTGGTATTATTTCATTGTATTTTAGTTTCTTAGGCCTAGTTTGGTCAAATAATCCGAATTCACACCCAGAATTCACAACAAGATTTCACCCAGATTTAACACCCAGAATTCACACCAAGACTTTGCCCAGAATTTACACTAAGACTTCACCCCAGAATTCACACCAAAACTTCACCCAAAATTTACACCCCAAAAATTTACACCTCCACAGAATTATGTGGAAAGATAAAATAAAAATTATTCAGAAAGGCAAACTAATAAAAGCATCTTTAAATAGGACCTAGGTGGGAAAACACTTACAAAAAGGAGTTCCCATGGAATCCCAAAAAGCAAAAAAAAAGGACCGGCAAGGAATATCCCGCAAAAAAAAAATGGAAACAAGGAAAAGTTTCATTTTGTGTCCACATGGTGTGGCCCATGTGCCATTTCAAACTATTATTATTATTTTGATAGGCAAAATTTTTTTATTAAAAACACAACAAAGGCTATATCGAGAAGAAACCAATTACAGATCGCAGAGGATGCTGTTTCAGATTATTACATTCGATTATTGGTGTGCAACCATCATTCGGTTGTTGGATCATGACAGTAGTTCCATGCAGTTATTTATTCGGAGGTGTGACTCACTCACATAAATCTTTTCCATGTGGGTATAAATAAAACAATTATCAGAACACAAAATGCCCTTATCTAGCTCCAAGATAACCGAAAAACCATGTTTTCTTCATTTCTTTCTCATCTGTATTTTTTTTTTTTTTGGGATACTTAAAGAATCATCTCCAAAATCCACTTTTTTTAAGTTTTCATCCTACTCAATTTTGGCACTTATGTTTTCATCCTCACTCTTTTTAATTCTGGAAGTGTCCCTTTTCATTATTTCCGTGAAAACTTAATACCATATATATGCATTGAATTTTGGGATGGAATCCTAAAGTTGGAGGTCCCAACGGTGATTGTGAGTTATAATTTATTGCATAAAATCCGGCAACAAACGGATCCATATCTCCATTACTAGAACATGCACCTAATCTGCACCTAATTCATGGGATTGGTCCCGTAACCGACAATCCAACTCCATCATTCTCACCATCCTCCTCCATTATTCTTGCCATCCTCCTATCCACAAACCATAGGAACGTGTTCCCACTGCCGTCGCTGTCCTCTTGCAAGACCCGTTTCAAATCCTCCATAGTTGTTTAATATAACAGAAAACGATGGAGAGGAAGACAATACAATCAGTTCTCCATTATTTCGACGTTTGGTGAAGAAAATCGACGCATGCATGTCACCCCACATCGATGTCCTCCACATCCTTGTCCTTGTCGCTCTCATCCATGTCCCTGTACGGTGCATCCACGTCGACGGAGTAGCGGTGTTGGCAGCAACAGCAGCAGGAGGAAGACGGAGACGTCGACTTGAAAGCTACCATCGATTCTGTCGCCTTCACCGCCACTACTGGTCGCACGTCTAGCGATGACCAACGACAAACGTCCGAACTCGAGCTCGATGGCCATAGTCCAAACTTTATTGTGACGACGAAGACGACAACAAAGACGGAGTCCACGATCTACACGATCTTAGAGTATCCACGATCTCCACATCCTTGTGGGTTTCCGATTGGTATTGTCAATGTTGAGTTTTTTTTTCTTGGAAATTAAATAGGCATTATTTTTCTTTGTAAAGAGATGGATTTTTTTGAAAGTTGGGTTTCTGTCGGTATATGAATTGTCATGAAATGTTGAAATCGACATGATAATTTAACTATGAAGCGCTGATCACGATAACCTGTTTTGATGGTAATTTAACCATATTTGAACCGTTTACCATTAAATATTTGTTCGAATCATGGGATATTTATTGTGTTTACGTTGTAATCGTCATGGTAATTTAACTATATAATGTCATGGTAATTTAACCATGTAACGGTTTGATTATGTCATGTTATTTCTTTTCTTTTTTTTTAAGAGTAATTTAGCCATGTTCCGTGTAATAAGAACAATGAAAAATATGACTTTTTGTTGTCTGGTTGGCCAACTCGAAGAATGAAGAAAACATGCAAAGATGTGGTCAACTTATCATGTCATATTCCTAATAAAATTGATTCCTCAAATACATTCCACGATAAAAAAAGAAGAAGTATCAATCATATTTAAATTATCAAATTCCACTGATTTAGAAAAATAATCCAATCCAATCCCACTAAATTGGGAAAACAATTCAATCCAATCCCACTAAATTAGGAAAGCAATATAACACAATATATGTATATCATAAGAAAAAATGTAAGAGAGGTAATTCACATACTAATAGGATGAAAAACATAAGCATATAAAAAAGACGAGATGAATTCTTATATGGCATAGATAAAGATGATGAATATTTAAATATTTCTTTTTTTTTTTTCCGTGTGTCGGTGATCTTCCCGTTGGTATTCCTTAGGAGTGAGGTAACGGCTTACGGAAGTACAATATGTTCGTCACCAAGGATAATAGAAGCATCGTCATGTACTCGAGGTCATCCTTGATTCTAGCTACTTTTAGGTCACCTAATACATTATTTCTCACAAGCCCATCTAATATGGTGCGGCCCCTTTTCCAAAATGGGAAACTCCTGGTCGGTCCCATTTTTTTTGCTTGGAGTTCAGTGCGGACTTTTTTTTGTTGCGCTCTCCTGTGCAATTTCCTTTTTAAGATGCTTTACTATTTTGCCCCTTTGCAGAATTCTTATGGGTGTGAATTCTTGAATTCTTACGGATATGAATTCTAGAAGGGGTGAATTCGTGGGTAGTGAATTCTGGGAGAGGTGAATTCGGCCCTATAGTACATCCCCTTTGCAAAATTCACACTACCAAGAATTTACATCCATAATAATTCACACATGCAATAATTCACACCTCCAAGAATTCACAACAAGGTTGCGAATGAGACGGGGGTATTTTGGCAGTTTACTTAAAACGGGGACTCAAGTGGGATAAACTTTGACACCCGGTGGGCTTGGACGGGTAGATAGTGATAAAATAAGACCGGCTTGAAAGAACCCCTTTCAACAACTTCCAAGACTGTTGTGACTCTCGTGTCTGAACGATACTCACAACCCCCGAATTGAACCACAGTTAAGACCCACTTTTAATTCGAACTGATCCCAACTACACACATGCAGGTGATAATGAAGATAGAGGGCGAGGATGGAAGCAAACGACAATAGAAGACTTGTATATATGGACGGTCAACTAGTGCTACGTACCAAAGATAGACTTTTTTGGCCAATGCTAAAAAAAATTGCTTCGTAAAATGCAGCAGAGGACATTGGCCGGGTGGTCTTGATTTGGGACGTTTAGAGATTTGGTCCCTCCCAAAATCTTACGTTTGATTCTTTTTGTCAGTAAGTATGGGGTGATCTTACCTCCACGTGCAAATATACAGATTGATTATGGAAAAAGTTGTAGGGAATAATATGAGGGGCGAGCGAGAAGGGCTGTAATACCCAGCATTTCAAAAAAAATTTAAAAAATTTGGAAGCAAGAATAAGTTTTACTTTGTTTCCACATGGTTTGGCCCATGTGCCGTTTCAGATAAGTACAATCAATTATTGATGTGTAACCATCATTTGGTTGTTGGATCATGTGACTTGTTCCAGGCGCACTTATTTATTCAGAGGCCGGGCATGTGACTGACTCACATATCTCTTTTCAATGTGGGTATGAGTAAAACAATTACAAGAACAAATAGTACTAGAGTGCAAAAATCATTTTCTTAAAGTTATAAGGTCCCGTTTCACTAACAAAATAAATATTTATTTTTAATTTATCCAATAAAAACCAATGTTCTACCTACTAACTTTTTACCTTCTTATTTCACATTTTATAATCTGCACAATTTTTTAATCGCTTATATCTTTCAATTTATTATTAATTGGTACCATTACTATTTTGACGGTCATTGCTCCATACAGTCAAAATAGTAGTGGTCCCAATTAATAATATGTAGCAACATGGCGCAATACAATTGATTTGGATGAAACATTGTACGTTATGGTTTTGTATGGTGTTGTTATTGTAGTACCGTGTTTGGATTCCATGTTATCGTAGTGCTTCGGGGTTGTGTATTTGTGATTTATAAAAGTTAGTTATGAAGCTTTTTGGTGTTCTTGTCTAGTTTATCTTGTCGTATTTTGCGAAGTTATTAGTATGAGGATTTGTTTATCTCCCATACAATTGTAACTTTGAAGATTTTATTAACACTCAAACAATTCTTTGGGCGCCAAAGATGTGGTTTAATTATACTAATGTTTAAATATATATATATATATATATATATATATATATATATATATCATCGGGATTCCTAGAAAAGATGAAATGGTTTATATATAAACATCCACCAACTACTGTATAACTTGAGATTAACCATTTGAGCCACGTGATTAGTAGGTCAATTGGGATGGGTCGTTACAATTTGTATTAGAGCACAATCCTGATCTCAAGGTGAGGGCCACCTCTAGAATCGAGTACGAGCACACTAATTGTGTTGTACAGACCGAAATGTCATACTATGGCCACCAGGGAAATGTTGCAACGAGTACGTTGCAGCCAAGGTGGGGAGCTTGTGAGAGGACCTGTGGGAAGTCCCACATCCGGATTCCTAGAGAAGATGAAAGATGAAATGGGTTTATATAGAAATGGGTGCAACGAGGACGTTGCCACCAAGGTGGGGAGCTTGTGAGAGGACCTGTGAGAAGTCCCACATCGGGATTCCTAGAAAAGATGAAACGGGTTTATATAGAAATGTCCACTAGCTATTGTACAACTTAAAGTTAATCTTTTGAGCCACGTGATTAGACGAATGGTTAGCAGGTTAGCTGGGGCGGATCGTTACATTATATATATATATATGGTATCACCACAGTATTTGATTTTTAGTGTGAAGGTCGTGTATATTAGCATAGTAGACAAAGATAAAGAGATGCATATTAAGGCGTCTTGCCTTCTTTGGCTCATTTCGGGTCTTGAGTAGCGTTTTTTCTCCTGTGTACCTTAGTCCCTGTAATCCTTTTTTTTTGAACGGCGAAAAAGGAATTTTATTGATCACGATGAAAGAGAACATCAAGATTTAGGGTAAAAAAAGATAGCATCACAACGTGTGAGTAACATCCCAACTAGGTTGGCACGCTACCCCCCGACAATCATATGCTATTCCTGCCCAATGATTAACAAAAAATCAACCCCAACGAATAACAATATAAACCTCAAAAGGAAGCTTTCAAGAAGTGATAGAAGCTTCCCCATACACTTTCATATCCCCAGCCAATTAATCAGCTCAAAAAAAGAAGATATCAGTAATGGCATTAGGCTTTTAATTCAGCAAGCAGAAATATCATTAGCAGCATTATCAGTTCCAAAAGATCAGTGCCAGCAAGACAGACCAAAGCAATCCTTATCAAAGACACAAAACCAACCATAGCCACCTCAATGTTATGAGGCTTGAATAATGCTTGACAATTTGAAGATGAAATTAGATATGGAGTAATCTGTATCATTCCATTTAGTCTTGACCCATAAAGCAATCCTTATCATTATCAAATCCACCACATCTTCCCAATTAAGGTTCTTATTCTGAAAAAGATGCTCATTTCTCGTTTTCCATAATGACCACAGAACTGCAAAAGGGATGCAATCCCAAATGACTTTGATCTTTGGCTTCTGACGGTAATTTAGCCACCAATTGATTACACCCAAAACCGAATTAGAAGTCACCCACTGAATACCCCACCACTCTAAAATCTTACACCAAACATTCCATACAGGTGTACAGAATAATAAGGAGTGATCAATTGACTCGATAGTTTCCCCACAAAACTTACAAACTGCTTTGGCTGGATGGCATATCTTAGCGCTCGGGGCTTTTCAATTACTAGCTTCTTCGTTTTTTGGCTTTTCTTGGTTCTCCTGGTTTTCTTCCTGGCTATTCTCCTGGCTCTCGGTTTTTGGCTCTCCTAGCCGTTTCTCTCTCCTGGCTTCTCCTGGTTTGGCTAGGCTTGGTTGTTCTTGGTTTCTTTGAGCTTTTTCAAGTAGGAAACCTACTTGAGTTTGAGGGGAAATGTTAGAATAAATGCATATACAAAATAATATCGTGATATTGAGATTATGATTTCAAACTCAAGTTAGTAAACCTACTTGAGTTTGAAGGGAAATGTTAAAATAAATGCATATACAAAATAATATCGTGATATTGAGATTGTGATTTGATTGTAATTGATTACGATTTTATTATAATTGAAATGATTTCCTTCCATAGTTTGGCCCACAAAGTGTTATGATCAATGATGCGAATGCAATTCTGAATAGGACAGGAACCATGCTAGCCCGCACATATCGAGAGGTCAGCCAATGTGCTGATCATTTGGCTAGGACTGGAGCTAAGCAAAATGAAGTTCTGGTGGTCTGAGTGAATCAATCTCTCTCGCTTAGGGAGTTTATGATTTGCGATAGCCTTAACCTAAGGCAATTCCTTGGCTAGCTAGGAATCTTTGATGGTAGGGTGTAATTTATTTTTTATGTTCGCACTTTTGCTGCACAAACTCTTATTCTCTTAATTTTATATCAATTTGAAGTACCAAAAAAAAAAAAAACAAATAATATAGAACGTGTGGTTTCTTGAAGTTTAGTTTTCTCTACAAACATATATGTTGTTGAAGTGACTAAGGCCCCGTTTCCGAACAAAAAATAAATACTTATTTTTTAAGAAAGCAATTTCAAGCTCAAAAATTATGTGCTTATACAAATAATTTTTTTATCTATATGGATCTTGTTTGATAAATCTCATTAAGATTTTTAAACGGTGCAAAAAAAATTAAAAAATTATTTTTCATTTACATTAGTTTTTAGTTTAAAAATATGAAATAAACTGCTTATTTTTTTAAGAAGGTTTCTGAACAGAGCCTAACAGCATTCGTAATGTAATATCAAAATTGAATAATCAAAACATGCCACGTCAACTTTTGATTATTCATTTAGAAAGTTGCTAAAGTTAGCAATGTGAAATCTCACATTGTTATTTTTGATTATTCAAATGTCCAAATTTGATTAATGGTTAGGAGATTGCTAACTTTAATTATTACAATGTGAGCACTTTTTTAAGCACACATTGTTAACTTTATTAATCTTTTAATTTTGATTATTACATTGTGGATGCTCTAAATCATAACGAGGCCAAACTTTGAAATATTTTCTAAACTTTTTTGGGTACAATTTTTTCGAGCAAACCAGATCATTCCAATATTATTAACAAACCCATCCAGAACAATGAGAGAGTTCCGTATGTTCCGTATCTTGGTGGAATCCGTATGTTGAAGCTCTAAGTTTGATTTTGAGGTGTTATTGCTTCCAACTTTCGGTTGGATGCTCTTTCTTTTGCTTTTTCTTCCTTGTTGTGCGGGTGAGTAAGTGTTGACTCATCCTTGTTTTCCTCTCGATGTTCCCTTGTCGAGTTAATAATATCGTTTCGTTTGTCGAGCAAAAAAAAAAAACAATGAGAGAGTTCCCTGGGGAGGGTTTACAACCCCCCCCCCCCCCCCCCCCCCCCCCCCCTTTTCCTTCTCTTCCTGCATCTCCACCTCTCAGTTCCCCTCTCCTCCAATCTCTCTCTCTTCTCTTGTCTCTCTTCTCCTACCATGGTTGTGAAGTAGTTGAGGCTCTCTTCTTTGGAAGACGAGATCTCCTACTCTTCCCATCCTTTTTGGACTCAGGAGCCAAATCTAGAGTTTTAGATGTGGTTTTTCTTAGAACCAGTGTACTGGCGACGAAGACGGCGTCTGCCTCCAGTCTGTGGCGGGACGAGTTCGAGTTGGTGCGGCGGGTCATCCATGGTTCGGCTCCAGCGTCGTGATTCCATGTGGCTCTTTCCTTTTGTTCTTGTTGTATTTTCTTTTATTCTGTTAGTTTTTTATATTTTAGGACTGGTAGTGTCTGTTTATTATTTTTTAGTACAATTATTTATGATGTTCAGACTCAATTTGTACGCTGAATAAGTAATTGAATGCATCCATGTGGGATTGGTACGACAAATGAGAAACAAAAATTTCTTACGTTCACACTCAATTTGTACGCTGAGTCTAAGTAATTGATCGAATGCATCCATGTGGGATTGGTACGACAAATGAGAAACAAAAATTTCTTACGTTCACACTCAATAAATTTTCTTACGTTCACACTTCACATCGACTGTAATGGAATCTGTACTGCTGAGATTGGTACTTAAATGAGGAGAGCTGCTAATCCCATTGACCCCCCTCCCCCGCTCTGCCGAAATACCCCCTCCTGATTATCTAAATTCTGTTTTTATTTATTTACTTAATTTCATATCTTTAATTAATTAATTTTAATTTGGTTAACTAAAATTATATTTTCAATTAAATTTGATTTGTATTTAAGAATCTTAGGTGGATTCGGATTAAAAAGTTGAGTGACTTATTTTTTTGTCTTTATTCAAACAAAATTTGCATTTGTTTGTTTTGCGTCAAACTTTTGTAACTTATTGATTCGTTTTGACCAGAGGAATCGGAAAAGTAAAAAATTTTGATCAAAACTCATAATGTTGACAAAAATAAGTTAATAAGACAACTTTTTTTTACTTATCTTTGTCTTTTCTCAAAAAATTACTCCATCCTTCTCTTTTTTAAAGTCTAATATTTCATTTTAAGTTATCCCTTAATAAATGTCCAATTTGTAAAGTTAGTAGGTAAAAATTGGTATATTTTCCATTTTGCCCCTAAATGTAGATTCAATTTTAAAAAGCTAGTGAGTAAAAGTGTAATGATAATGTCTCCATAGAGGGTAAATAGAAAAAATGGAGGTAAAAATTGATGTGAAAAGTGTAATGATGATTTTTTTTTTAATAAGTTGGAGTTACGAAATGAGACATTTAAAAAGGGACGAAGGGAGTATGAGTTTTGATTAATTTTTTTTTTACCTTTCGATTCCTCTCACTGAAAGAAATTAATAAGTCACAAAAATTTGATGCAGAACTAAAAAATATAAATTTTTTTGAATAAAGACAAAAAAATAAGTTACTGTTCCACTTTTTAATCCAAATCATCCATTTGTATTATTTTAATTAGTTAATTAATTTGTCTTAACAATGAATAATAAATAAAAAAAACTTCTAATCAATAACAATAAATTTACGAAAATGATACAGGTACCAACGGTTTCTGTAGGAAAATCGTACCGACGGTCGCGCCGGGCCGTCTCGGGCCACCGGATGGCCAATCCGATCTGTCCAAAAGTTCTAAAAAAAAAACGAGGGGGCCTACGCGGGAATGAACGGCATCTGATATGTGTAGGGTGCTTGATCGAAACACCATTATACACGAAAAAATGGTGTTTAGATCAAGCATCCTACACACATCAAATGCCGTTGATTCCCGTGTAAGCCCACTCAGTTTTTTTTTTATAATAATTTTTGGACGGATCGGATCGGCCGTCCGATGGCCGGAGATGGCCCGCCACGGCCGTCGGTACGTGTCACGCCCCAAATCCGAGAGCATGACCGGCTGTGTACCATGAAGCAATCATGGGACACGAAGCCTAATTAAAAATAATATTTTAAGAACTCGCAATCAATAAAAAAAAAACTAGATATTTTATTAAAGCAAAATCTGTGTGACACTAAACCAATATTTTTCCAATCTCCAAATTCCACAATGAACAGCCAATAAATAAAAGTGCGGAAGCTTTTTGACAATAGAAAAGAAATAAAAATGCAGACGCCCTAGAGGTCCAAACACAAGGTCCCGACAACGCCGCAGAGTCCACTATAATGCTCCATGAACTAACCTGAAAAATAATATGGAATAAATCCGTCAGCTGACGCGCTCAGTGAGTAGTTAAGCATGCTAAGGGTGATAATAAAAAGTGGCATACTTTTGAACGAACAAAATAAGGTTTCCAAAGAAGTGGCATAGTTTCAAGATTAAAAAGGGAGGTAGATAGTTCAACGAATATTATCAACAAAACAAATACTGAACAAAGGGATCAACAGCTCAACAAATAATATCCATAAGATGAATAATGGATTAACGAATAGCAAGAACAATAATCAAATCACCACAATAATTATACCAAGCAATGAGTCCAAGAATATCCGAACGATCAACAACGATAACAAAGATAACAGAAGTATAAACCGGAGTGGGAACCATAATTACCAATTACCAAATGCCAAATATCAACTGCCAAATATTTTCTCAGGGCTTAGCCCGTTGGATCCAACACCGTATTTAGAGTCACCACAGGATGGCGCCTGGGACCTTTTCCCTAAGCCGATCCGGAATAGGGTCACAGGGTATTCCACAAGTCTTTTCCCTATCCGTTGAGCACTAGAGTCACAGGGTATTTCACAAGTCTTTTCCCTAGTGGCCAAAGTCACCACGATATCTCACGGGTCTTTTCCTTGGACTTTAATAAATATAAACATAGTCCATGGTCCCAAACTCAAATAGAATCAACGGCGAACCGGAGTCACCTGACCGGCCAAGACTATTCCCCGTGTCGTTGCAGAGTCACAATAATATTTTGGAGCAACAAGAAAAATATGGGCAATCCAACAATCGAAAACATCATCAATAAACCTTGTATGCCAAAGGGTACGTCAATCGTCAATAACTATGAGAGTGACAAATAAGAACATCACTTATCGAATTACATTGAGTAAACACATTGTCAAGAACAGATAGGCTCAAGGGGAATCCAAAAGAAGGGATCACATGCTTAACCACTCACCTCGATTGGACGGTAGATCGCCAAAAATGCAATGCCCGAGTGTTCTACTAGGCTGAATAAAAAGAATTGCATGCACCGAAATTAATTTAAGGCATGAAAACTACTAATATAGACTCTCCTAATCTAGATTCCATGAACAGCCTTATGCATTAATCTCACCCCAAGAATATGATTACCCGATTTTATTAAAATAACCCTAAACTCCATTCATATGCACACCACGACACAATTCACCAATACCCATGGCTACACACAGCCACCACACACGCACACAACTCTCTCTCTCTCTCTCTCTCTCTCTCTCTCTCCACGCACACAAATCCAACTTATCCATTAACTGTACAGGTAAAAGACACATGAAACAATAAAATGGGGGAGGAATACTACCTCACAAGCCAACGATGAGGCACTGGAATTCTCTTGTACTGATGTGCTCTCTATCTCGCCATCGGTGATTGGAAATAAATAACCCTAGTTTCCAATATTTATGAAAGAATAATGGGCCTTCTCTTCATTAATTAACTACACTCTCACGAACGGGCCCAGCCTGAGTACACTAAGCGGCCCAATAATATAATACGTACTCACGTATAAGATATTCGAGTTCAGATAAATTTTCAAAATACATGAAGTAAATAACGGCCGACATTATTTTTTTTTATTAGAGAAAGAAGTTTGAAATAGAAAAATGAAAGATTTAATTATTAGCGTCAAAATACTAATTTTTGTTTTAACTGAAAAAGTGGGATGTCACAGTACGACTTCCCTATGAGTACCGACAACACTCATAGCAGTACTCATAAATTGAAACAAAATTTATTATAATTCAGTACAAATTAACAATACATGAAAATATATAAAAACACAAATTCTAATCAATATTTCCTCCAAATTTTGCTCCCCGCATGCTTGCACCAATTACTTCCTACCACAATTGCATACGTATTCTATAACTATCAGCTCATCCTCTAGTCTCGTTCAATGCATGGTTCTGCCACCATGTTGAGATGAGTGGTACAGGGTAACAAGGGCGTAAGAAAACTTGCACGAAGTGATTGCAAACACGGGCAATAACTATTTCCCGGCGCTCTAGGACTAGAACTAGAGGGGACCTTATTGGCAAGTGAGTAAAATAACTCAAAGCAATCTCATCAAATGTATGCAATACAAGGTTGTACCTCGATGTGATAACAACTCCCAAAACCATAGAGTCCATCCAATGTGACCTTGGTGCCGTAGTGTTTGACAGATTTTTTTTCTCTTCAAAATATTAAGAATTTCTCGAGGCGCAGTGTTTTCGGCTACGTCAACCACAAATTGTTTCTCCATTGTTTTTAGCCTTGACGGGTACTCGTGGTCATCAAAATATTCTATTGGTTTATGGTTATGGAGACCACATAAAACCTTTAAATGCCACGTATTACACTACCTTGATGTATTGGTTTATAACCTAAAACTCAAATGGGCAATCACATTTTTTGTCTCAATATTCCTTTGTAAGGATTGCCCTTCAACTCAAATGGGCAATCACATTTTTTGCCAGCCAATATTGAACCAATGTTTAATCCATTTGACCTCATGTAAGTATGGGTTCACCCATATAAACCCATTTTACAATATGGGTGGATTAGATTGAGTTATAAATGAACGAATTTTGACAGATTAAAAAATATGGTTTAAAATTACCACTTCTACCATCAATGACTAGCCGGGACCTTTTAATACTGCAATTGATCACCAGATTTTTTTTTATTTGGATCGGCATATGTTCACATTTTCTAAAACATTTATATTAACATATAAAAAAAGGAGTTGAAGTACTTCTGACCCCTTTTCTTTTGCTATCTAAGTCCATCCCTAATCTCGTTGGGCCAAAATCATATTTTGGCAAAGATTTCATAAAAAATTGATTTTTACTCTTCACTTTTGTACGTAGATGACCCACTTTTAACGTAAAGTTATTAGGCGCTTCATTTTTAATATGAAATTATTAGTAACATCATGTACAACGTGGAGCGCTGTTTACACCCGTTTTTGGCACCCAGTCCTGGGCAAGCGTTGGAAGGCCATTTAATTATCTTTTAATTAAATTGGGCCAGAAAATGAAAATGTATTGGAGCAAAATTATTGGGCCACACCTATGTCAAATAGGCCCAAGTAATTTTAGTTGAATTCGGGCTCAAGATTGAAGAGTCGTGGGCCTATTTACAAAAAGAATTCAGCCGGCCCATGATTTATTTAAGCCTGATAAGTATTTTTGTGGGTTAAACATATTAATGGGCCATTTAATTTAATTAAATGACCCATTACCCATGTGGCCCATGAAAAGTGGAAAGGAAGAGAGATATTGTTGGCTGGTGAAAGCCATTTGACCGGGTCAAATGGCTGGAGGTTTTTGTTGCCATAAAAGAAGGAGAGAAAATAGGCCCATCATCTTAAAATGGCCTTTTTCACCTTTTAACGGCTCATGATGGAGGAAAATACATGGGAAATTGTTATTAATTTCTAATAACCACCCATAATCCCACTAAGTATGTTAGTGGGTAGTTTTTGCGTACACATGGCAACATCTAAGGCGTGCTCAAGACACATGTCGGCTGATGGTGAAGGCAGAAATTCAGCTCAGATCTGGACCAGTGCATTATTTACCCATGATCTCTTGTAACTTCCATTAACTACCCATTACCCCATGATCTAAATTAGTGGGGAGTTATGAGGGACACATGGCGCAACGGGAAAAGGACAGCAGGCCCTTTACATGCAGAAAATCGAAGACCCTTGGCCTATAAATACTAGAAGCAAAGAAGAAAAAAGGGTCCACACACCAATCAAGCTCAACGCTTAAAATCAAAGCCTTCCCAGCGAAGCAACCAAAGTCTTCCCAGTGAAGCAATTATCTCATTTCTCACCTTTACTCAATTACTTCTCCAAGTAGTTCGAGTTTCATCTCTCTTGTATCCCAATTTTATTACTACGACGTAATAAAATTATTCATATCTCTCTTATACCCCAACTTTGTTATTACGATATATCAAAGTTATTCTACGTTGCTACTTCTTTTCCTACACGGTTGGGAAATTATTAAGTCCTCGCTCGTAGAGGCAAAACCACGAACCATCACTGCAATCTAGCCCTTAGGTTTGCAGCACTATCGCCCTCACAGATTCGAAGTCAGAAAAGGGACGCCCAGTCCTTACGTTAGACGCGACAAGTCTTGGCACGCCCGCACGCTCAGTCCTTGAGCATTTTCGTAGCCGAACAAGCGCCAAAATCAGAATTCAATTTCATTACATACCCGGATGTACGCTGTCCAAACGTCATTTTGGATACGTCAGTTTGAATGTCGTCATTTTATTGTAGTATCCTAGGCTTGATTTTTTTCCTTTTAGGAAACGCCCAGACTTGACTTGCGAGTGATACCACTGTTACAAATTCCTCACAATTTCTTCAGTTGTATTAGTAGGAATACTCAAACCACCCCCTCCCCTCTCCTCTTCTGTTATCCAATTTTTTACTTTGTCGTCTTTTTTTCAATGCACTTATTCACATCTCTAAGGGTAACATTATAAACTCACGTGGATAAAAACAGAAATTAATGGAGTGTGGATTGTAAAGAGGGAAGTGTGAAAATCATTTCCTAACGATAAAATACTTAAGGAAATGAACAGTACGTACCCAAAGAACATACCCTTAACAAGATCATTTCACACAATTTCATGAACCATAAAATTTCCGCAAAAAATACTGAAGAAGACAAGCAATAACAAAATGAAAGAAAATTTGGAGAGATGGCAGAGAAGCATCAGTTATTTAGATGGTTCTTTCAAGTTTCAATCATTCTACCGGCACACCTATTCACACGCTCACAATAGGTGGGGCCCGCACACACTACCATTAAAAAACGAGGACAACCATATATATACAAAAGGACGATGACCAAGACTTTGTGAAATGAATATTTTGTTTTGTTTGACCGAATACATGATGAATGAGTCCCTTACATCCAAAAATTACGGTTTGGATCGTTTATGTGGGACCCCAAAATGGGGCCCACACGTGATTAGTACCCTATTGGTACCATTTGGTCGGTGCCTATAGATGGTCTCTTAATTACTACTCTCATCTCTTGATATTAGATTATTAACCACCAACTCATTTAAAAGCTTAAACTATTAGAGAAAAGAGCAACTTTATTATTTATATTCTCAACACGCTTCCTCATGTGTAGCCAGACTCTCCTCCACAAGCGGGCTAAACACATTTAAATTTTAATTATTACGTTGGCGGTGAGTTTCGAACCGAGGATCTATATATTGCCTGCTCTGATATCAAATTAGATTGTTAACCACCAAGTCATTTAAAAACTTAAGTTGTTAGAGAGAGTGACAATTTTATTTTTTATGTTCTCAACACTTGATATATATTATGTACAAACACTTTAGTAGAATTGCCAAAAATCAGATGAAAATCTATTTATGAGTTGATACTTCCAAACACTACTGTTCTACAAAACATATTCGGTACATATCCTTGAAATACTTTCATAGCTAGAATATGTGTACATGTATGCGTCTAGCATTGAGTGTGACAATTACGGACATTGGGGCCCAAGTATGCCCCAAGGTTTTTTTGCTTTAGGTGGGTCTTGTTTCTAACCTACTATCAGTGTAGTTCAAATCGTTCAGTTAATATGGTTCATCGTGTTTTTCGTTCATGCTCTTATCCGTGTAGTTTGAATCATTCATACTCGTCGTGTTTCTCTTTCATGCTCCTATCAATGTAGTTCGAATCGTTCATTTAATGCAGCTTCTTATTTTTCTCGTTCATGCTAAAAGGCGATCGATCAGACCAGAAATTTTCTAACAATCATGAATGATCAAACCAAAATTTTGTAAATAGAGAACAAATTTAAGGTACGGTTAAAAATCATGTTGGACTCCGTAACAATGCATGCATTAATTGGATTTGTTCTTTAAAATTAAGTGAGTTTTCCATTTAAAGCAAATAATATAGAACGCGCGCAGGGGGGTACGTAGTGTCTTGAAGTTCAAGTTTTTCTCAACAAACATTTGAGATATTTTATGATGTTCATACTTAATTTGTACGCTAGCTGAATGATAAATGAATGCATCCATATGTTCACATTGACATGTAAATGGAAAGTTCTCCCCACGGAGAAATTCAGAATTTTATTCACAAATTCAAAGCATTCTTTGATAGTATTTATTAATTTGTGAAGAAAGTGCGAATTTTTATGGTAGAAATGTTTTTTTATTTTTTTCAATTCCTCATTTGAAGGACCAGACTCTCTTTTTGAAACAGTGGGAGTATACTAGTACTACAAACACAATTCTGATCACTGTATGTAAGCATACTGTAAAATTTGCCTCTTTTAGATGGGCTTGGATCCCATCCATTCACTAAGCAACCAGTTTTGTCCAATTAACGGTACTGTTCTGCAAAACATATTCGGAACATCCTAAGACATTCCATTTCGAAACCATCTTGGTCGGGGAGCCAGATGAGGACCGGGCCGATGTGTCACGACGTGGCGTCCTTTAGAGCCGCTGCGAAACCACTTCTCAAAGAGTTTCTGGTCAAAGAAAATAGATCCGGCTGGATTTCGATATCGTGCATGGTAACTGCCGGGGTAGCGACATTTGGTATTGTCATTGCGCAAGAGTTAGCTAGGGATCCAAGTATTCATGAGAATGGAGCATGCACGTACAACCTTAATTAATTCGCATACTAGAAACGCAAATCCAAACCTCAAGTTTTGTCACAACACGACCTTGACCAATGGATCTAAAATTCTGACTAGTCGGCCAGTGATAGTTTAATCAACCGAGGCCTCAATTATGCTGGCCGGTTCTGCAGAGAGATCGATCTCAGGATATATTCTCAACTCCACAATTAAAGATTACTACAAACACATTTTAATTACTACTAATATTCATACACACGGGCATTAACATGATAAGTCTCGCGCGGGGAAGCCATGATTATTTGTATATATTACAAGCCGAAGCCAACATGAAAGAGATCATATATATGGTAAACTAAGAAGGCTACGGATAGGCCACTTATTCATACTTAAAGCAACATCACTACATCAGCATCCGAGGGCTACGTACGGAGAGACCACTTATTCATACTTAAATATGTAGATCAACTTTGCAAGCAAGCAAAGCTCGTTTTCCTGAAAAATTGTTAATCAAAACAACTTCATGAGCAAATTAAACTCATGTGAGAGCAGGAACTAATACTAAAAATCCCATGTCAACATTAATGGAAGGATTTACAATTTTAAAACGATCAATAAGTCGACCATTCTTAGTATTCAAGTGATCTGAACGACAATCAAGTCTAGTAAGTTAATGAATGATTCTGTACGTAACGAGAGCCATGACCACCCAATATAGCTAGCGAATAATCAATACCATGATAATCCGTGATTTTGTAACGGGGCCGATATTGGGCCACTGATAGAGTGATAATCTATATAAAATGGTAAATCCATTACTACTACGTACGTAACTGGTGGTTTTAAAATTAAGTGACAAAGATTAAATTGTTATCGATCAATTTTGTACAAGCCAAGGTTTTGGTAAATAGCCTATATAAGTCCACACCACGGATCCAATGAGGAATCCCGCACGGGCTTACTGTGCGGGACTCCTATTTCTCGATCTAATTGTGACGATCCGAGCCGCTCAATGTGTTCAAAACGTGATTTTAAGGGTACCCGCGAGAAATCAGCAAAAAAAAAAAAGATCCAGAAGGGCTTTATCCGAGCAGTTTTTTATTGAACCGTTCAATAAAAAACTGTTCAGATCAAGCCCTTCCTGATCATTTTTTTTGCTGATTTCTCACGAGTACCCTTTAAATCATGTTCTGATCATTTTGAGCGGCTCGGATCGTCACAATTTGATCAGAAAATGGGAGTCCCGCATGGTAAGCCCGTGCGGGATCCCTTACGGGAACCGGACTATATAAGTCCATACATATGTTGATGGAATAAGTTTGTACTCATTAATTTGTAGAGAAAGTTAATTGCTATGAATTAAGGTGTATCCCTCATAACGGACTTGTAATGAATATATGCCATATTGCCATGTAAAAAGAGTATTATGTATGGGGCCCCCAAAAAAATGAAACGGAACAAAAATCTAGCTATTTGAAATTAATCAATGTCACGATCTGTAAGCTTCATAGGCCGATCCTCCGTTTTGGTTGACACTTTCATGACCAAATCACACATTTCTATGAATTTCCTTGTCTTATTGAGTTGTAATTTAGCATCTTGCAATATAAATATGGAAGGGTCTGTTTAGGACGATGTAAAGGAATCGTTTTTATGATTGTATTGTTCGTGAGTGCAGTAGTACTTAGTCAAGACATGCAACTAGAGAGCTATCATTTAGTTAGGTCAATGACGGGGTTCAAGGCGTGCAACTAGACTTACTCGTTTACTATTCAAAAACTCAGAGAGTTTATGTTTTTGTGTACCTTGAAAAGCAAAAAGATCTATCATGAGATTCAAGTGCTAAAAGATCATGATCTTCAAGGGGTCTCTACTTCAACAATAATCGATCGATCTTTGATTTGAATCCTTTCCCACAGTTCAAAAGCGTTTTTGGAAGGCCTAGTCATTATTAAGATTGCTTTTAATTTTACATTAGTTTCTTTAGGGCATGATTCCTTCTGTTGGGTCCGGAGTGCCCCCAAGGATTTGGTTACACAATATCACTCTTTACGACCACTCAGATGTACATGTGCGATGTCAAATATCATAAAATACTTAATTAAAGCTTTCGCTAACACCAATTGATTTTAAGAGAGATAGTAGAAAAGCAGTCCGACACTTTCCCTTGGTTTGTACGTACTAGTTTTTGGTTTGTACTAGTTTTTGGAATTTTCCACGTAACTCATTTATATTGTTGGATTTGCAATGTGATTGAAGTCATCTAGTACAGCGAAAGTATTATTCCTAGCATAACTTTAGAAATTACACGATCATTTTATTTAAATTATTTTTTCGTAACTGAAGCGTATCGAATCAAACCAGTAATCAAAAGCTATATATATGCTTGACAAGTATATAAACCACCACGGTACCACCCAACTCCAATATCTTAACATCAGCTGATCAGATCCGACACTAGTCATAAACTTATACTCCACTCTAACTAATATTTCTGTGGTTCAAAATTAAGAAGTTACAAATAGGCCTAGTTTCCCGAAAAAAATAAAAAGACAATTAATTTGGCTTTTTTTCTTTTGTGTTTGTTCATTATTTATTTTTATTTTTTTTGCATTTGTCAATTTTGTGTCAAATTTTTGTATATTATTAATTCGTCTCAACACGAAGAATCAGGAAAGTACCGTATATTGAAGTGTAGCATGCATGGAATCTAATGCACGATATGTAAAATAGAGCTAGCAGATTTAAGCAACAAGCCAGTGATATCATGATCAATCTAGCTAGATACATGCAACATTTATATTAGCTTTGGTTTACTTAATTCATTTATTTTTTGAAACGGCAAAAAATTTATTAAAAAACTTGATAAGGTATAAATCAACTTGGGGGAGTTAAATTTATTTGTGATATTGCTCTCTTTTTTTTTTTTTAATACATACGTACGTACCTTATTATCACCCGTAGATATGAACGAAGAGCAGTAGAAACTTCTTCACGGGCGTGGTGAGGACTGCCGCAAAATAAACTTTGGTTTTACCGCCATCTCTTGCTTTGAAAAGTATTGCGTACAAGGTTCCCAAAGCAAATGGCGCCGCATACCCCGCCAAAGTGCTCACAAACTCAAGGTGAGTACCCTGCATTTTAAATGTACATTTGTATTATATATATTGATAATAATCAAGCATATTGCAAACGTACGTTATTTTCCTCCTCTTTTCCAACTTTGTTCTCTTCTTATTTCCTGCTCTGTAACTCCTCATTTTCTTTTTCTTTTTAGTTTCAAACTATACATGAGAAATTAAGGTTTCTTGTCAATATTGTTTCATCACTTTCTTAATTTATAAAACCAAGCGAATAAATAAATATGTACTACTACCTCCATCCCAAACTGTTTCGTCTAGTATTCAATTGTTTATCGTGTGTGTTAGATAGATATCGCGAGAAGGGAAAACAATACATGTTCCTTATTGTAAGCATAAACAGCGTATTTAGCAGCGGTATCAACATCTGCATTGGGTAATTGAACTTCCACCGTTCCTTTGAGTGTTGTTGGTAGCTGCGGAATTCCTTCTACATCTTGTTGGTAGAGAACTGTTCCGATCTCCATCTCTCTCACTCTTGTTTTTAATTAGGTCTCTTTTGTAAGGTAAGTAGAAGATGCAATGCTTTGAATGGTATATATCTACTTAAAACTTGCTATTTATAAGGCAGATATTGGGCCTAGTCCTCTTTTTTGAAAACTATTTCTGATTTAACTATTTCTGGTTCCTTTGAAGGGTAAATGGTGATGTGCGAACCCCATTTTGGCATTTGGGCTGTTTTATTGAATTTTTTTTTGTTTTTTAAAATTAGTGTAAGGTGAGATTTAATGATAGGTTGAGCTTGTCCTTGTTGACGCTCTCTGAGGTATTACTACATAGTTTCTTTTTGCATCATTATTTTTAATGATAGGGAAACTTTTTTCGTTGATTAAAAAAAAAAAGGTGATGTGATCTCCATTCCAAAGGTGGCTGAATA
This sequence comes from Rhododendron simsii, assembly GCA_014282245.1. Lineage (NCBI taxonomy): Eukaryota > Viridiplantae > Streptophyta > Magnoliopsida > Ericales > Ericaceae > Rhododendron > Rhododendron simsii. The sequence continues at coordinate 14,916 of WJXA01000479.1, read as the reverse complement.
TCCTGGAAACAATAACTTTAATTGTGGATTATTCCTTGTGGATGAGCATCTGATCTTATTGTGCACACTTTCTGCCGCAGTGGTCCTTAGACATTTTCCAAAGAACACTTGGGTAAAATAATTGTCCTCGGAAGTATTGGACGTCTAATTTTATTCTGATGCAAATAATTCTTGTTGTATTAAAATTTGATACGATTATATTTAAGATTCGCAGGGAGAGAGATTCCACATTTAATTTAAAAGTTGTAAATGTTGATGAGATCTCCCGATCCAAAAGTTGATTGAATATCCTTAATTAGAACCTTACCTTGGTCACAAATTAAGATTAAATTCCTTGTGGATGCCCCTACGTGGCAGTAGTTTCACTCAAACTTTATGAAAAGAATAAAATAATAGAGGTATCTAAGAAAAAAGAAGACGTTGAAAAGAATGAGGATTTAAGAATGGATGAGAAAGTGGTTATATATATTCTGGATATATTCTGTTGGTATTTTCCAATATATTCTTTACTTGGGGCCAGTTATTGGATCCGCCAATAAGCAGTGCCCCAAAACCCTGAGATTGGTCTGGTGGTTAAGGTTTAAGAACTAGAGGTTTATTCTCTTCTAAGGTCTCAAGTCTGAATATAGATACACGGAAGAAATGCTACTGGAAGTTTTTCTATTATATTTGATACCCGTAGTTTGGAGCTTGTCTCTTCTCAACTTCTTATTCGAAGTTTTCCTTTTCCCCTCTCTTTCTCCTCTTTCTTTCTTTCCCCTCTTCTTTTCCCTCGATGTAACCACTAGTGTTTCTCCGTGCTTACGGCACTACGCACGCCAGTTGAACTTGCTCGTGCCTATGGTACTTGCTAGTTAGTGGCTCAAACATTCTATCGATTCATTAGTGTGTAGTATGTGATTCTCTTTTTAGTGGCACGAAAGAGAATTACCCGTGCTTACGACACTCCCCCAACTATAAATTTAAGCTAGCTACAAAAAACTATCAATTTGCTTTTGAAATTCCATTAAATATCATGTAAAAAGTTAAAATCAGGAATCATTCTCTACACAAAAAATGAGTACATGCTTACGATATAATCTTAATTTTCATAGGCAAAGCATGGTTCCAAAACCTATTCCGCTCTACACTAACCTCTCCACCAAACTTCTTGACTCCAAGAAACATTGGATTGGAGTACTAGAGACCGTTCTTTGTGGATCCCACCGTCTTTTTTGTAGCCCATCGTCTGAATGTCAAGCTTAATCCTCTTCCAATGATATCTAAATAAAAGGGCAATACATACAGAAATAAAAACAAAATCCTTTATCAAAATAATAAAAGCTCAAACTTCTACCAATGAAATGGAAACTTACCAGTGGCAGAGCTGTGGACAGGAGCGTTTGTAACCAGCTTATTGAGGTTCAATCTTCTACAAAGTGACGTCACAAAAGTTCATCCTTATGTTTTCTGGTGTAAAGAGATTGAAACTGAAAGAAACACCAAAGCAACAAAGAACGGCTAAGTTTTGATGACAATACATCGCAAAATCCAGCTTGATGGGCTCATGTTCCTATTTTGAACCATGGCATTGGAGCTGAAGCTTTTTACAACTGTTGGGCAACAGAAAATTTTTGAGCATTCATGTACCCCATTCCTAAGTTGGAATCTGATTTGGAAGATCAACTTTGCCAACAAAAATTAAAGGCCAATATGAATCCTAGTTTAAGGGCAAATCAACTTTAGAAGCACTATGTTATCATTTTTGCCGTTAAAATATTCCCCAAAATCACCCTAAGCCGTCCACTTCCTTGATTCAATGTACCTAAAAGCCATGAATGAACCACTAAAATAACTAAAATCGCGCCGAATTTCTGATTAGACAATGTAAATATAACCAAGATGACAGCATCATAGAATCACGTTAAACCCATTTCACATAATCTCATAGAATCAGATGCTAACTTCCCTTATACCAAAGGCTTAATTACTGCAGTCAACGTCGTTGAATCAAATTGCGTCCCCCCACCCTCAACCATATCCGTAAAAAAATGCTATTGGAAGTTCTTTTGTTATATTTGGTACCCGTAGTTTGGAGCTTGTCGCTTCTCAACTTCTTGTTTGAGGTTTTCCCTTTCTCCTCTGTTTCACCTCTTGCTTTCTTTCCCCTCTTCTTTTCCCTCGACGTATTCATTGTTGAGTTTATCCTTAGTAATATTTTTGTTGTTTCAAAAAAAGTTTGAAACCTCTAAGATGCCATCAACTCTTTTAGGGTCAGTCCATACGGACCTTTGATCCGGCTCTCCGCAAGTGAACGGTGAGATTGAGCCCCCCAAAAAAGAAGCTACACCTGACAGACCTCAAACGCGGCTGCACGTGAGGAAGGATGATAAGGAAATAGAGTCTCACATTACTTAGGAGTGGAAATAAATAATCACTTAATAACATTTGGGACTTCTCTACTCATTGCAAATTAATTTTGAGATAGATATAAAATTTCTAACTACATGAAGCATAAGTAGACGGTGAAGTTTCTCTGTGTAAGTTTTTGGGCTAGCTCAAGGTAAGGTGATCAAATGGAGCATTAATTAGGACTCTCATGTTGGTTTGTTTTGCACCAGTACTTGTAGTAGTATTCATAGGAATGGGAGAATATCTCTCTCTCTCTCTCTCTCTCTCTCTCTCTCTCGTATGGGCACATAGGCATTTTATAGTAGATTGGCGTCAAGTTTTTTGTGCAATAGCAGAATTTTTTGATGCCAATTCACTATTAAAATTTCTATTGCCTCTAAAAATTTAAGTAGGTCTCAACTTCAAATATACAAATAATAATAATCTGTTACTATATTTTTCACCTGTACCTTTATTTTAAGATTGAAAACAAAAAATAAATTAAGTCGAAGTACACAGGCCGTGATAATAAAAATAAAAAATAAATAAAATCCATGACAAAAAAGAAGAATGATACCAATATTATAGCAACCTCTCTTTTGCTACTGAGTGGAGAAGAAAAGGACAGGAGATGGCGAGACAAATGAAATGTCAAACAGGGGAAGTAAGAGAGGAAACAAATTTCCATATTTTTTGCCACATAAAAAGGAAAGAATAGGAAATTAAGGGAGAAAAATAATGGGTTTTTAAATTTTAAACCCAGACAAATGATAACCCTTAGATAGATTGAATTTTAGCCCTCAAACCCTTTATTTAAACAGAGCCCTTCAATGTGCCACGTAGGACATTTGTGAGAGAAACATTTTGTAAAATCATTGTGTATTGTAATAAGCCTTGCATGCCTTTATTAAATACTCCACTGTCCGTATTTGTTAGTCCACAAACATACTTTTTTTCGTCCCTCAATATTTGTCCATGTCTCAAAGTCAATAAGTAAATAAATTGTATCAATCGTACTCTTTTACCCTTGTATTCAACTATTGAATTAATTGATTGAAGGGTATACTTGAAAAGACATGAATTGTACAAATCAATCATGATGTTCCCTAAAAAAGTTAAAAAACACGAACGGAAGAAGTATGAGAAACTCACTCACCATCCAAACATGAAATCTAGTGCTCGTTCTGTAGCATCGATATCAGCTTTTGAATCAGTCTAAGGCACCATCCAGTGTACTGCATTAGTGATTCCAATCTTCCCCTTTTGGCATGCCTATTGATCAAAATTAACATATTCAATTCATCACAGCCATTCCAAATCTCTCCAATAAACCTTAAACTTTGAGATGAGATAGCAATTACTAACAATTAGATGACATAATTAAAATTAGTCAGTCAATTGAGTTTTTATCAATTAATTCAAATATCATACTAGTGCGGGACCCTAAAGAAAAACTTATCGAACCGGATAGTTTTTCTTATAGAGATCTACTATAGTTGCATGAGCAAGAAGACGGTTGTGCGCGACTATGTAAGGTTCTATAGCCGGATTTCCATTGTCGAATGGTTCCAATGAAGTACTTGTACAAGATCGATGCGACAGCTCGAAACTCCATGTGCTATCTTTCGCCAAAGATTTAGGAGGCGGCGTTGAGGCAGTAGTGCCTTGACCTGGTGTTGATGCACCAGTTACATACCCGCCGTTACTGAACCACCGTGGCTCATTTAGTGTGATCCAATGTTTCACTCGATCACCAAACTCCCAAAAGCAAAGATCCACGTAGTCACAAATTAAAAGTTGTCCTTAACATTTGATAGACTTTTGTTGCTTTAATTCCTAAGGTGGATTGTCCTGTGACGTTTAAAGAATATAGGCCCATTAGCATGGTTGGATGGGTGTATAAGGTGCTTTCCAAAGTGCTATCCAACAGATTTAAAGTTCATCTGCCATCGGTTATTGGAGAATCTCAGGCTGCATTTATAGGGGGAAAACAAATTTTGGATGGAGTCCTTGTAGCAAACGAGGTTATACATAGCTGGAAAAATAGCACTCATGGGGGTTTACTTCTTAAAATTGACTTTGAAAGGGCTTACGACTGCGTAAATTGGGGATTTCTGCTCGATCTTCTTGCTAAAATGGCTTTGGTGAAAAATGGTGTGGGTGGGTAAAGGAGTGCGTATCCTCGGTGTCAATGTCAGTGTTGATTAATGGTTCGGCCTCAAAGGAATTCAGGACTCAGAAAGGCATCAGACAAGGCGACCCGTTATCCCCCTTTCTATTTAATGTTGTGGTTGAAGGTCTTAACATTTTATTAGAAAGAGCTCGTGATCGGAATATCATTAAAGGAGTAAGAATAGGGGCAAATGGGGTTGTGGTGTCCCACCTTCAGTTTGCGGATGATACGCTTCTTTTTTGTAACAATGACATGGAGGAGTTGACTAGTATCAAAAGAATCCTTAGATGCTTTCAACTCATGTCAGGACTTAAGATCAACTTCTCCAAAAGCTCCATTTGCGGGGTTAAAGTCCCGGAACAGGATGTGAAGTCTTTGGCGAAAGCTATGGGGTGTAAAGTGGATCAGCTGCCTATCAAGTAATTGCCATTGGGTGCTAACCCCAGTAGGGTTAAAACTTGGGATCCCATAGTGGAGAAGATGGAAAGGAGATTAAGTGTGTGGCGTGGAAGATACAACTCTGCTGGAGGTAAACTTACTCTAATCAACTCTTCTCTTGCCAATCAACCAATTTATTTTCTGTCTATCTTCAAAATGCCTTCAACTGTAGCAAAGGTGATAGAGAAAATTCAACGGAAATTTTTCTGGGGAGACACAATCGATAAGAAAAAAATCCATTTAGTCAAATGGGAGGTGATATGTAGGAAGAAGGAATACGGAGGTTTAGGAGTGAAGAATTTGATGATCCAAAATCTAGCCCTCTTGGCCAAATGGTGGTGGCGGTTTCATAAGGACTGTGACTCTCTTTGGGTGCGAGTCATTCGAGGTAAATACAACTTGGAGCACGGATGTTGGTTTCCTCGTATGCCGGCCTCTGGAAGGGCTACAAAAATTTGGAAGGATATCTGTGCAATTGGGGATGCATTTTCTTGCATTGGTAATATCATTCGAGAAGGTTTTCGACTACAGATCCATTCGGGCATGGAGATTTCATGGAATCATGTATGGCTAGGGGACACAACTCTTAGAGAGGAGTACCCACGCCTATACTTAATTTCAACTCAAAAAGAAGCAGTGGTCAATGCATTGAGGGGTGGGGCAGATGAGGAAAGTTGGAAGCTGACATTTAGTAGGAATTTACGGGATTGGGAAAATTTGCAAGTGGAGGAATTAAAACAAAGGTTGCAATTCATATCTCTAGATTTGGCCAGGCGGGATTCAGTACGTTGGAAATGGTCTTCGGACAATCAATTCTCGGTAAAATCAGTGTATAATCAGTGGGAGTTTGAGGGGTTCTCAAGAAGTCCGGTGTTGGAAAATCTCTGGAAAAACCTTTGTCCCCCAAAGGTGGAAATTTTCGCTTGGATGGCTATCCAATCCAAGGTGGCCACTAGAGCAGAGCTATTAGGTAGAAATCTAATTCCAAAGGGACAAACTGTTCTCTGCCCGTTCTGCTCGTTGCACTTGGAAACATCTCAGCACCTACTCCTTCATTGTCCATTTTCTTGGGAGGTTTGGTCGCGTATTATGGATTGGTGGCATGTGAGATGGGTGTGCCCTATCTCTTTGGAAGACCTTTTTATTTGGTGGGGTGACAATAGTTTCCGGAAATGGGAGAAACACGTGTGGGAAGCTTCGTTCTTCGCAACCTTGTGGTCTTTGTGGCTAGTAAGAAATGCTTACGTTTTCAACAATGCATCTACAAGTGCTGGGGAAATAAGTGATTTGATTAAAACTAGAGTCGCAATGTGGGTAAAGGCTAAATTCAACATAAAGGTGTATTCGGTAGAGGACTTTAGGATCTTTCTGGACGGTGTCAGGTTGTTGAAACTATAATTTTATTGGGTGGTGAGATGGTTGCCATCCAACTTTCTGTTGGACGGTTTTGTTTTAGTTGTTCTTTTTTCTTGTTCGAACTAGTAAGTGTGTAATCTTTTGTGTCCGAGCCTGCTCGATGTATCCTTTCGAGTGATATAAAAGTTTCGTTTGCCAAGCAAAAAAAAAAAAAAACATTTGATAGACCACCAAATTAAGCTCATCTGAGTACTTCAGCTAATAATACTCATTAATTACATCTATCATGAGGTGGATAGCTAGAACGACCGGATTCGATCACTTACACTATTTTAAAACTTAGAAAACTGCCATATGCATCTTTCAAAGCTTGGGGAACGTCTCAATGGAACAGAGTCACAAATGGTGTTATACCTATGTACGGACATACGTACACCAATATAAATTAATTAAGTTGGCATGCATGCATACAAACTTTTCAGGATTAAATGAAAACATCATGATTTACTGTTCGTATCAAAATCCATTGAGATGATAAGTTGAGACATAATTACCATTTGCTTAAAGATCGTCAATCAGATTATTGTAAAACTGAATCCCTTCCTTTTTAATACCCAGGTTTAGCTGTCCACCTGACAATTGCATTATAGTACTAACATTACAAACATGCCCAAGAAATTAAATTAAATACTACAGTTAAACTGGTTGAAGGAATCCATAAAGTGATTGCAGTTAATTAAAGCCAGCAGAAAGTACTTAAAACAAACAAATCTTACTAGGCAAGACTCTGCACCCTGAGATTGAGAACCTAAAGGCCTCCAAACCCATTTTCTTCATGATCTTCACATCTTCCTACAATTTCATATATTCCAAAACCAAAGGGCAATTTAAAAAAAAAAGAAAAAAAAAAGACATTATTGGCATCACTATTCGTACTTTGTAGTGATAAATGGAACTGCATAGACTGCGTACCCACCTATAAAATTCAAAACAATGTACCTTGAATTGATGATAGAAATCAATTCCCATGTTTCCGTTACTGCTCCTACCTGCCATTTCACCATGAACATCCAAGAAGATGAAAAGATGGTTACTGCTAAATAAGAGCAAGGGCCTAGCTAACTGTTGAAAAACTAGATATTAGCTGTCTTTTGCAGCTGATTTGAATGTTAAATAGTTGATAGTGTAAATTTTTTTTTTTTGAACAACAAAAACAGATTTTATTAATCTTTGAAAACAAATTACAAAGATTAAAAGATCTAAGTATGAGGCATCAAACCAAAGGAAGAGAAAACCGGCCACAAGAAATGCAACTCCTCTCTCTGACAGTCACTTGCCAAGCAAGACACTCAGGGTTAGAATTGGTTAGGTATTCTATGGACACAAGTGAGTGAGAGAGAGAGAGAGAGAGAGAGAGAGAGAGAGAGAGATTACCAGGCCATCTCTTGGTGAAATCATCCCAAATGCTTGGGCCACGACCCCCTTCGTTTGCCGCGCCTTCAAACTAAGGAAAAACACCAAAACAAAACCGTTTATCTCTATATTACTAGAAGTAGAACGGTACTCTATTTCAATGGAGAAAGCTGCTGGTTCTTTGGGACAGAAGCAAATGAAAAGTGTTCTCCCAGTTTTTTTGTTTTTCTTTTGTTTTGTTCTTTTTTTCATTTAATACATGATTACGCATGGTTAAATTAATGTACACAGTACACATGCAATTGATACGTGCATTCCATGCAAAACTAATTACTCAGTCTGTCCCCCATTCTTGGTTCTTCTGTCCTTTCCAAATGTCGGTCCTGCAATATATATGGTTTCTTTCGAAAAATCAAAGCAACAATTTTTGTTAATTTCCGACACTATCCAAATGCAATGGAGAAGTATGCTCCATGCAAAACTAATGACTCGCTTTGTTCTTCTTGGTTCTTTTGTCCTTTCAGAATGTCCCCGCAATATTGTCCATTTTGAAAAATCAAAGCAGCAACTTCTTTTTTACTTTCTGAGACTATCCACAGTTACTTATACCCGTCTGTAACGAATTCCTTATCTGTTAACGAATTCCTTTCTCTTTGCTCATAAAATATTATAAATTTTTAAAAGACCTAAATACTATGAGACAGAGAGTGCCTGAAAAGCAGCCCATGTTGCGCCGAAAACAAAATCTTCAGTGAAAGGGCACGATGGATTAAAGGAAAGCCATTGCCAACAATTAGAAAATGATTTTCATTAGCGTAGCCATTGGCTTGACCCTCCATTGCTTATTTTGCAAATAATAGCACTCTTTTTTTTTACTGAAGACAAAGGAGCTTATGCATATATAGCCAGTAGCGTTGTGGGTTTTTTTGTGCTTACGAACTTGGGTTTATATAGGAGGGTGGGAGTGCCCCCACCCCCATCTTTGACTCTGGGGATTCCGGCTGTGGGTGATAAGGGTCGCGTGGCCTGCTTACGTGTAATTATCCGTGAGCTGGAGAGGCGCGATTGGTCGCTGCATGATTAGCAAAGGACGAGGAAACTACCATTCTGAGAGCATGTGATTCATGTAGGAACAATTATGTAATTAATTCACAACGTGTATTTCCTAGCTTTCCGTGAGGTCTCCCCTCTCTTGAAACCTTCGGTTTGGGGGAGGAGGCACCTCCTTTCGAGGAAGAATGTTCTCCCCCCGGCCTCTCTGAACCTTTTTTTTCTGCTTCACCTTCTTTTTTGCAGGTCTATTTGTCGCTTTCACCTGGGTGGCTGGCCGGTTATTACATCGCTCCCCGCCTCGTCCCGTCCCTCCATGTTTCCTCTTGGCCGCGGGGACTGGTTTCCTAACGGGTGGCGAGCGGGAGGCGGGGCGCGCGTAACCTCCGACCCCCAAGCAAACCACGGCTTGTGAGCGATCTCGATTTCCGGCGATGTTTCATCTTCTCCCGCGGAGCGCTCTTTCCTTGCCTCTGGGCCTCACGTAGGGGTCCGCGGAGATTTCGCGAGATAGAGACTTGATAATTGTGACATTTCAGGGGACGGCGCGCGGGGTTTTGATCTAAACTAACTGATGGGGGGGCCCGCGGAGGCGGTGGATGGACCCGGTCGGAAGTGGGAGTTGCCATCACTGTTGCTCTGACGATCACGCTTCTCTTCGCTCACGATCTGGTTCTCCGCCATGGTCGTGGTATGTGTTGGTGGTTTGGCGGCAGACGGTAGTTGGGGCTTCTTTGGGCGGCTGAGCTTTTAAGGGTGTTCTGCAGCTAAGAGTTTGGATGTGGTCTGTTGCAGTTTCAGCGTGGGTGGCAGCGGAGGTGAACGGAGGAGCTGGTGGTGGGTGGCTAGGGTTAGGGTTTGGTTTTGGGGCTTTAGGTGTTGGGCTTTGCCCATTCTGGTGTATTTAGGTTTTTTTTGGTTTCTTACCAACCTTGGACTGTTAGATGTTTTGTTCTTTCTGGTTTAGACTCAGCCTGATGGGTCTAAATCAGTACCTTCAAGTGATTAGGAAAAGAGGGTTTTGGATGGTCAGGCCGGTGTACCCAAGACCTTATTTACTCTATACTTCGTGTTATGAGTAAATGAATCTTTATTTTTGCCGATCAAAAAAAAATGTGAACAATTAATGTACGTGCAAGTTTTTTTCATATGAGTTACTTCAATGTTGAAGATTGTTCAACGGTACTGCAGACGCCTTTCATATTTAGGGCGAGGTTGGCTTATTCACAAAGACTCCGTGAATCCTTTATTCACGAAGTTGCGCAACTTTAGCCGTTCATTTCGGCTTTAGACGGCCCGAATTTAAATTATATTTTTTTGCAAAAGAGTTTAAACTCTTTCTGGAAATGATCAGGACTCTTCAATGTTTTAAACGGCTTTTTAAGAGTGTTTGTAAAAATCAACTCATTCGGATATTGGCAAGGCTTGATCGATTTCCATCCCTTAATTCGTAGGGAAAAAAATTTAACGATTTGATGATAACGCTTCGATATCCAAATTAATGAGTTGATGCTTTACTAGGAACAATATTAAAATAAATTTTTAAATAAATTGAACGACTCCATGTTAAGATATAAAGTTTCACATTGTTTGGGAGTGAAATGGGTGATCACTTAATAACATTTGAGACATCTCCACTCATTGCCAATTGATTTTAAGATGGATATAAAGTTTTTACATGATATCAGAGTAGGTCCCATTCCACCCCATAGTTTTAAAAAAATTACAATCCACACCTTGCGATTATAGACCAGCAAAAAGACTGCACGATGATGGGACCCAAAAGTGGCCATACGTTACAGACCTCAAAAGCGGCTGCAAGTGAGGGGTGATGTTAAGATATAAAGTCCCACATTGCTTGGGAGTGAAATGAGTGATCACTTAATAACATTTGGGACCTCTCCACTAATTGCCAATTGATTTTGAGATTGATATAAAATTTCTACACTCCAATTATTAGTGTAAGACCCAAAAAAGATGGTTCCATACAGTCTGAACACCTGGTATGGTGAATATTAATGATCGAAAGTCAAATGTTCAATGGGTATGGTGAATATTAATGATCGATGAACACCTGGTATGATGTAATCAGGTGATGGGTAGGGTTGCAAATGATTGGAGTTATTTGCAACGAGCTCGAAGCTCAGATAAAAAGAACTCTTTCAAACTCGAGTCTGTAAACGAACGAGCTCGAACTATTTTGTTTAGCTTGTTTCAAATGCCAGCCGAGCACTAGCTACAGCTCGGCTCAATGGAGCTTGCCCAGGCGCTCATATACTACATTGTCCGTACTAAATATCAGTAATAATGTTTAATTTTGTGGACTACAAAGTTACACGATAAACAGCTGCCAAGTGTTGGAGTTCTGTGCCCACACATCTTGTTTTGTCGAATCGTGTCATATTCAATTCGTGTCAAAAAGTGGTTTCCCAAACCCTCTATTATGGAGTCCGTGTTAAATGTTCACTTTTAGTAGTAATTAGTACAGAAATGGTTGGCGAGTCTTTTTCCTATTGAACCATTCTAACCAAACAGATTACTTTTACATGTACATTACACAAACTTTTTGTGGGGCCCATTTTAGGGTCTCACAAAATGATCCGAACCGTTCATTAATTTTAAAATATGTTTTTAAGGAATCGTGTAAAAAATCAGCTCAATCAAATACATGTAAGTGCTTGAACCAATCTTATAACTTTTCATTCTCCGAAATTCTGATACATGTAAGTGCTATAAATTTAAATTGCTAGTTCTTCTGGGACTTTGTAGTGTATTAGTTAATTTCAATTTGTTGTTACAAAAAACAACAACAAAACGAATGGCTTCAATCATAATCATATGCTTGTGACATGAACCACAGGATTGAGATTCGTGTGATGTTCGATCTGAGATTGGAAAAATTCACAATTGCTTTTGTAACTATTTTAATTGGGAAAAGAATTGCATTGCCATCGATGAAACGTGAAATCAACTCTAATATGAAAACAAATCCCAGCTATTTGAGAATTTTTTTATTTATGATCAGCAACAGAAACAATTTTATAGATAGAAGAACTAAAGGAGATTACAATGAAGAAAACGGACCCAAAGCTCAACGTGATCACACCAAAGACGAACATCCCAACTATGTTGCATCGTCGTCTCCGACAATTATATGCCTTCAATTGGAAAGCCTATTGGAAAAGTTTCTTTATCTTCGCATCAAGTTCCTCCTTACCTCTTAATTTGAATCTCTTTTATACCAGATCTCCAATAACTTTATGAAATACATCGGTTTGAAGATATCAATTCTTTCGAGCCACGTGAATTGGCCCGTCACTCTCAACGTTATAGGCCCGAAATATTAAGGACAATATACACTGTTTTAGGCTCGAAATATTAGCCCATTTCCAATATACACCACAGTGCAAAATGGAAAGAGTTGAAAGTTGTTTCAACCTGCACCAAAGAAGAGTGGCTATTCATTGCTTTTGGAACACTGTAACGTGATTTTTTTTCCTTTCCCCTTAATTTCCATTCCCTTCTTCCCCTCTTCCCCATGCCATTTCCTCCTAAAGCTTTGGACTTTCTCTCTCCTTTGCTTTCGCTCTTTCTTGTGGATCTGGGTTGAGATCCTTTTTCTGCTTCTTCAAGTGAAAGCTAGATCTACAATTTTTACTATATTTTTGGGTTGACCACCACCAATCTATGATGGATTTAGAGCTCCGACTTTCAACAGTTTTTGCAGAGGGCAAAGGTGGTGGAGTTTCGGCAATAGCGTAGCAACAAGAGCGGTGACAGCAATATAACTTGGTACTTCAGCTTCATGCAAATCTAACTTTTCCAAAATCCGATCTTGAGTGGACTTTGTTGATTTTTCAAATCTCCTTTTTTTTGCAAGTGGCATTTTTGTCAACAAAATAATGAAGAGCACCTATTGGGTTATGGGCTCTTTTCGCAGGACCTAATGGACTATTCTTCACCCAGACAGGACCGGCCAAGAAGTTGCTCAAATTCAAAATATTAATAAGTTCGCAAATTTGCTCGAATTCTTGTAAAATTGGCGAGTTCGCGATTTTGATGCGTGTGCGTTACCAGGGAGCTATGTAACTAAAAAGGTTATTGGTCCTTTCAACATATTGGCCTATCGCAGTTGATGGAAACATTTTATTGTCGGCCCACCATTAACACATACTACAAGAATTGTACCAGGAGCTGGGGACCTAATTCTGGACCCAAACATTGGGCCTGAAGCAGCTGCTTTATGGGCTTCCCGTCCGACCAATCAAGTAAGATGTTTTTTTTACTTTTATCTCCTAGAATATCGACATTTTTTCTACTTCATCCTTAAACTATGTAACAAAAAATTTTGTCCCCTCAATTTCTGCAATCTATTTTGTCCAAGATTGTACGAAATTGGACAAAATTTTACCTAGAAACCGGACGAAATAGATTGCAATAAAAAATTGAGGGACAAAATTGTTGTTTACATAGTTGCGGAACGAAGTAAACAAAATATGAATAATTTAGGGGATAAAAGCAAATTTAACTCAGCAGAAAACACTGTAACTATTATGTAGTCATGATGCATTAGTGAGCTCTTTGTATCAACGTTTTGTGAGATGTTCTCATGTCTATCAATGGGAATGAAATAGATAAAACTACATAATAAGCATCACATCATTGATCATAAACAAATGTTACAAGGGCGATGGGAACAAGATTTACAATACAATTTATAAAGCTCCAGCAGTGGGTATAGTAAGCAAAAATTATATGAAAAGAAAAAGGGTGGTACGAAATAACCATAGCGGATGCATCGAATGGACGTCAAGTGATTGATATTATCCCTTCAGGACTGAAACTTCTTTGTTTTCGAAGGGGAATCTATCAAATTTGATCAACCATTAACGAGTAATCCTAATGTGGGCGGATTTTGTGTGGGTGGGTGTGAGTGAGAGGACTATTTAATCACACCATTCTAAAAAGGGTATTGATAATTTAAGGACAATATTTGTTATTTTCAAGGCTATTTATCATCCATTGCAGTTAAAGGAAATAAGGAGCAACGCAACTAGGGTTAGCCCTCCCTCAATTTTTTTCTTAACACTTCATTTCGGTGAAGGGTGGAAGAGTCCACCTTCACTTATTTGGATACAAACACACGAAAACAGAAATCGTTGAACTAAGATATGGGGAGGACCACCGGAAAACGAAACATAAAACCAACAGCATAGAATTATTCATTTGCTGGGAACAAGAAGTTGTTTTTTGGGGGCTTCGGTGTCCTTATCCTTGAGGAAATTCATGTACCATATGGCTGATCCTTTAGGATATCTTGTGAAATTTCCATCTCTGTACTCGATATAGATCAGCCCAAAACGATTAGTGTAACCAACAGACCATTCGAAGCTGTTAAACAGCGACCACACAAAGTAACCCTTCACTCTAACGCCGTCACTGCCAAAATAAATAAGATTTGCACATGAAATAAGGTTTTTTTATTTTCATTATTGCTCAAAACACTAGAGAGAGACAAAGTTATTCGAGTACGTACTCAATAGAATCCCGAAGGCAACAGAGATGATCAATGTGGTACTTTGTCCTCATTTCATCCACTCTTGCTTCTGTAACTCTATTTTTCAAACTATTCTCTTCACCCAACCCTACAAAAAGGGGAGAATACTTAGGACGCAACCAAGAGAGAAATCCCTTTTAGTTCTTTATGCATCATAATTATCATTTCTCCACACTATTGAAAATTTTAGGAAAAAAAAAATACTTAGATTGGGGATTAATCACTTACCATTCTCTGTGATATAAATAATCGGGTTTTTGTACTTTTTCTTTATGTACATCATAGTTTCATAAATTCCTTGTGGGTACACATAGATCCAACCGCAACTAGCCTGCAACATTATTGTCAAAAAAAGATAGTTTAATTTCAGAACTAAACATTTTTTTACTAATAGAAGCTAGGGTTTTTTGTTTTGAACAGCAAAAAAAAAAAAAAAAAAAATCAACAATAACAGAAGAAGGTTACAATGGATAAAGGACAAGTATATAAATCGACATATCCCAAAACGAGATTGACACCCAAATCTCACGACAAACATATGCCATATATATGCAGTACC
>WJXA01000478.1:0-46686 GCA_014282245.1 Rhododendron simsii | reverse complement strand
TTTGTGCTCGATTTAGTTTTGTATGTCTTGCAATGTTGGTAAAAGAACTCTTGAAAATGGTTCAAGAGAAGAGATTTTACTAGTTCAAAACATTTGAAAAGTTGTGTCGTGTATTTTTTTGTGCTTCGGAAATTCGTATTCTTCCTTGACAACTGATAATTTTGCTCTAAGGAAACGGCTACTGCCTGCCCAAACCAGTCGGCCATTCCATCATTTCATCACTCCCGAGGAGACGCCAATTTTTGAATTTCGGAGGAGTAAAAATGCTACTACTCCGTTGTGCTTGTGCATGACAGCCTCCTCCCGAGCACGTCATTTTGAAATGTGCGTCAAAATTGAATTTGAATTTCATCTTTGAATTTCACCCGGGGTGCTCTAGTGCACCCCCCCTACACGTGTAGTGTAGCTAATCCGGCCGTACGGTTTGGATCTTCATTTAAACAATGGACGGCTAGAACTTGTAAGAGCTCGGATTAAGTCTGAGCCGTTCGTGCTAAGATGGATAGCCTGATTGATCGCACTACACGGTGCGGGTGCACTACAGCCCCTCTCATTCCACTAAAATAGTGGGACCCGGGGGCTTTGTTGCCCATGGGGGCACAGTAGCCCCTACCCATCCCCTAAAACGGCCCCTACCCATCCCCTAAAACGGCTCCGTTTTGTTTTTAAAAAAAAATCCTAACCATCAATTTGCAATCCTACAGAGCAGAAATGTGATTATGAGAGCTCTACAAACAAAATTTGATTATTTCTCTGTAGAATAATATGATCAGAATAATAAGATCTTCACACCCGTTCAAACGGATTAAAAATTAAAGCACTTAATTTTTTAACTATATTTTTTTAATATATAAACGGTCTAAAAAATTAAGTGCTCAAATTTTCATTCCGTTTGAATCGGTGCAAAGATCTTGTTATTTTGATCATATTAACAAGATCTTTGCACAGATTCAAACGAAGTGAAAATTTGAGCACTTAATTTTTGAGACCGTTTATATATTAAAAATATACTCTCTCAGTCCCTTTTTTAGAGTCCGGTATTCCATTTTGGGCTGTCCCTTAATAAGTGTCTATTTTGTAAAGTTAGTGGGTAAAAGTTGGTGCATTGTCTATTTTGTCCCTTAAAGTAGATTCCATTTTAAAAAGTTAGTGAGTAAAAGTGTAATGATGATGGGTAAATAGGGAAAGTGGAGGAAAAAGTTGATGTGAAAGGTATAATGATAATGTCTTTTTAATAAGTTGGAAATACGAAGAAGGAGGGAGTAGTTAAAAAATTAAGTGCTTCAATTTTTAATCCGTTTGAATGGATGTGAAGATCTTGTTATTCTGATCATATTATTCTCAAGAGACATAATCAAATTTTTTCTAGGACTCTCATAATCGCATTTCTGCTCCATAGGATTGCAAATTGATGGTTATAATATTTTTTTTTTATAAACAAAACGGAGCCGGTTTAGGGGATGGGTAGGGGCTACTGCAGCAGAGCCCCCGGGTCCAAAATAGTGTAGCAAGTTTGCTTTCTCCCTTGAAAAGTGCTTTGCTTATGTGACTTGTCAAATGTAATTTGGTTTTGATTTTGCTACCTCCCTTAGAGATGCTTTTAGTGTCAATCTAGAACAGAAATTAGATTTCTACCCAATTGAAATTGGTACATAGAACCGAAATGAATATGTTTATTCTTAACCCTTGAATTTTCGTGGGTCAAAACATATTTAGGGAGATGTTGCACTTGGTGCTTGCACTATGCCCCATGGCTTGAAAATGGTGAAATATTGGGTTCCAAAGTATAATATGGTGAAATATTGGGTTCCAAAGTATAATGCTTCCAAGACACTAATATCCAGCGGAAGAGTCAGGTTTTTAAGTCAGAGAGGGCACTCAAAAGATACTGACGTAGTTGATATAAAAATACATAAGTTAATCATTCATCAAAATACATACTATCAAAATAAATAAACGTGTTCTAGTTAAGTATTCATAATACCCCCAAAGGTACATATTTTGATAGATTAATCATCCATCAAATGCATAATGTATTCAAAACAAATACCGCAATAATAAGTGCAAAATAAGAGTAATAACCAAAAATATATGATTTCTTTTAACTTAGAAGTAATTTTTTTTTTTTGGGGTCTAATCCTGACCGGAAACAGCCCGTGCCACCACCCCTTCTGCGCTCTGCCCCTGCTAATATCTACTCCTCCTATATTTTAGTGGGTTCAACTTATGAGGTATTACTATTGGAATCCAAGATGGGTTAAAATTTTGAGCTCATAGAGTCAACTCCCACTATCAATAAATTTGTTTTGAGATCATCTGGAGATTTATCCATCCCAATATATGTCAGAGCTACAAAATTATGCAGTCACCTGGATAATCCAGATAACCCAAGCACATCAACAATTTTTGTTTTTGTTTTTTTGCCATAGGTAGATTTAACGGTTAGTAGTTATATAAGTTGCAACGCAGGCTAATCATAGATCTATTTATTCGAACCTGAGACCTCACCGATGGACTCTTAGCTCCCTAGCTCCCATGCCGCTGATCCAAAGACCAGTTCCGTAACAAAAACTTGTTCACCCACATTGAAAACGACAATAGGATTTAATAGTAACAATTTACACGTCAGTTTCGACCTATTAAAATGGACAATGCAATTAGTCAGAAGCACAATCCATCCTCAACATGCCAAAGTGCATAAGTTGGCAGAGAATAGACAAGCTAACTACAGAAAAATGTGTTGGCTTCCAATTGTGGCCAAAACAACTTATGATAACATCAAGAAAATTGTCAAACCTCCACATCCTTCTTGACTGGACATGCAGTGCACGAAAATTTAACCCGAACGGGTTGGCCGAGTGGTCTTGACCTGAAATTTAGGTGTTTGCTCAATTTTAAAGTTTCAGGTTCGATTTTCCTTACCAACAACTCTTGGGCTACCTCATCTCCACACGTAAGCGAGTGAAACGGCTGTGGAATAGGGTTGTAGGGATTAGTTTGAGGTGGTCACAAATTGACCCGAGACACCCTGCATTACCCATAAAAAAAATGCACGGAAATTTGTGACCCACATGTGGCTTTTAGAAAAGGAAAATACATTGGTGATTCATGTTTCTGTCACGATTCAATTGGTAAAAAAAGAGATCTTGAATAGGATGACGTGCTAGTAACATATTCCAAAACTAAAACCACCTTCATCTGTCTTTATCCTTATAAGAAGATATAAAAATTAGTGGCGGAATCAAGATTTAAATTTTGAGTGTCGCTATTCAATAGGAATACTAAAATTGTGTCTAGATTTGGAGTGTCACTATTCGATAGGGGTACTAAAATTGTGTCGTTACACCTTGTACTGAAAGTGTAAACTGAAAGGTTAAGTATAAACTCCTGATATATTTGAACTTTGTAGAAAAATCAATCAATAATGTTCCAACAAAAAACACTCACGAGTGTGTAAGTATATGTGCATCTTGTGTGTGGCTATAGAACTCTTTTTTTTTTACGAAAAGTCTACCCACATACCTTTAAAACATAATTGTGTCCGGAACCGCACGATACATATAAATCTATGTGCATCAAACTATTCTGGACAAGTTTGTATCCGGAGTTGTGTTTTAAAGTTGTCTTTATAGCTTTACACCCTTTTTCAATACATGACGTCTCCCGTTGATGGAAAAAACGTACTTCCTCGATCTGTTCCTAAATAAATGTCCGGCCCGCAAATCTAGGCCTGTGAAAAGGTGTACTTTTTCAGTTAGAAAATTTAAACTTTTTTCACAACTTAAAAGAACTCATTGATGTCTATTGATCTGTGAAAAAGATGTATCTTCTTAGAGGTTTAGGTTTGCGGTCCGAACATTTATTCAGAAACAAATGAAGTAACAATAAAGAACTTGTAATACAACATCAAAGGAAAAAACAAGCAATAATGTTCCCATCAATAAAGTGATCAACAATTTCTTTAGTAGAAAAATCACTCAACCCTTTTCCAATCTCCTCATAATGTAAAAACTTACAAGTCCCAACTAATTTATATATATATACTCTTTCATGAGATTAAATTCTTAGAGGTCTAGGTTTGCGGTCCGAACATTTATTCAGAGACAAATGAAGTAACAATAAAGAACTTGTAATACAACATCAAAGGAAAAAACAAGCAATAATGTTCCTATCAATAAAGTGATCAACAATTTCTTTAGTAGAAAAATCACTCAACCCTTTTCCAATCTCCTCACAATGTAAAAACTTACAAGTCCCAACTAATTTATATATATATATATATACTCCTTCATGAGATTACATTTTTTACACCGTTGATGTAAACATTTGTTTCCTCCAAATTAATTATATTGCGCCACGTCGCCATATTTTATTGATTGAGACCTAAAGAATTTATTCTCATATATCGTTACTTTCCAAAAACCCAAAAATCAAAATCAGCTCAAAAACTATAGTCTGATTTGAACACTCCCTTGCCCAATGTTTTCAACCCTCCACTACTATTTCCACCCCCTTTCTCCTCAAAAACCTCTTCTTCTCCCTCTCCATCTTCCTGGGCATCATCAAAAGCAGGGTGGCTCAGAACACTGTTCAGTAGCTGGGTCCCCCTCAGGGCATTGGTCAACGGCAAGTGCCCCTCGGGAGTCTCCTCGTTTAGCTCCCAGATGAACTCGTTCGGAAAAGCCCTGTAGTTGTACTGCTCCATTTCTGTGTCGAGCTTCTTCATCCACCCGACCTTCATGAAGAATCTTGTGAAGTCTTTGTTCACTCTCTTCCAGATCTTTCGCTGCACGCTGTACCCGAACCGGCCGTCGCTGTGGGCTCTCCAGAGGCCGTCGATGGACTGGAGGTCGGTCGGGGAGATGAACTGGACCTCGGAGAAGAAGACGTAGCCGCGCTTCCGGGCTTGGTCGCCGGCGAGGGCGATGAGGAGGCGCCGGGTCTCCTCGTCGGCCTGCCAAAAGTCTTGGGCGGAGAGGTGGTGGTGGAGGAGGTCGAAGGAGAGGGGGTCGGTTTGGGTGGTGGATGGCGTTGTGGGGGAGATGAGAGAGAAGGCGGTGGAGGAGAGAGAGTGGGAGAGAGGAGTGGTGGTGGTGGTGGTTGTGGATGGTTTGAGGAAGAGGGAGGAGGTGGGGAGGGTGGTGGGAGGGGAGTCTATGGGGTGGAGCCTGAGGAGAGAGTGGTGGTGGTGGTGGAGGGATTGGAGGGAGTTGGTGGCCATGAGGAGGGAGAGAGAGAGAGAGAGAGAGAGAGAGAGAGAGAGAGAGAGTTGTGGGGTTGTGTGGATTAGGAGGCCATCAGGAAAGGGAGGGAGGGAGGGAGAAGTAAGAAATTAATAAAAGAGATAAGGAATGAGTGAAGGGAGGATTGGAGGGGAATCATTGACAAATGGAATGGAGGAATTTGATTGGCTAGATGTGGGTGAGGCTAGATACTCTCTCTCGCTCTCTGTCTCTGCAGAAAAACTCCCTGTGTGGTGAAATTTTTGGGTACTGTGTGGGTATCACGTGGGCAAGGCTCAACCAGTTCATTCGGGACGTTCAAAAGTATGTTGAACGGTTCAGATTGAAATTTTCTCCTCTCATCTTACCACTCTCTCTTCTCTTTTTCTCTCCAAATTTAAACCGTTCAAAACAGAAATAGACGACCTAGATGCACCGAGTGGGCACCACAAGGTATCCACCCGGCACCCAAAAATTTCTTGTGGGTTGGGTACCGATTCATATGTGGGTCTCGTTTAAAGTTTCATGCAAATAATTAGAGTCGTTTAGCAAATATAAAACTTCACTTAGTTCGAAAAAAATCAACTCAGATTGTAAATACTTGATCTAATTGTATAGATTTCGTTCATGATAATTTAAAATTTAGAATCCTGATTTCTGAATGAATAAGTGGACTATTGGATCAAACAATTAAGTTGAGTTGATTTTTTCCAAAAAAATTATCTAAAAAAATTATTTTCAAATTAAGGAACGGTTCGGATTTGTCTGGAATCCGAGGTGCTCCCCACACATGAGTAGGTACCCACCCGGTACCCAAACCGTAGCCGGCCATCGGTATGCCTAGTTGAGTTTTTTCTTTAATTTTGAGCTTTTATTTACCTTCTCTCTCGACTTTTCATTTTCCAATGTCATGGTTTTACTTTGAGTTTTAACGGCTGCCACATTTCAAATCGGACCAGATTCGAGTTAAGATTTTTTGGGTGTATTTCGGGTCCACTTCAAAGATCGAAATTATTTCTTTGATTGAGCCCCATGATAAAATTAATCATACCAATAATTATGTTAATTGGCGTATGATCGTGGTACTGTAGAACCACTTTTTACTAAAATATGTATTGATGTACTGGTTAGGAGCTTATGTATTTCAAGTTAAAAAATATCCCCAAAAAAAACAAGAAAAAGGTGCTCTCACTGTGAGAGTAAGATTTTTTTCCATTGAACGACTTCAATCATCTTGAAACGTGACAAGAACTCTTGTAATGATAAGAAGTTAAGAATATAACCATAAATGTTAGGATTGGAAAAACACGACCCCGTAAAGGATGAAACGCGGAAGGACATTAAAATTCCAATCTTCATTATACTATGATGAGAAAAACTTCTTTAGGGTACCCGTCCAAAAGTGTATCGCATGGTCCGGATTTTAATAAAAAAATTTCGAAAAAAAATTACCTATTGTATTAAAGAGCTTATTCACGGCGCTTGTTCACGGCCCCACTGTGAACAAGTCTATCCCTATTACGATATATGCATTTGTCTAGGCATTGCTTTATTTCCCCTAAAACAGAGGAGGGATACTATGGTATGTATCCTCCCCGCCTACAGTGTTGAATATCACAAGTCTTCTATGGGTATAAATTACACTAGAGGCTGGGGCACACGCGATGCGTGTGTGTTTGGGCTGAATTAACTCAAATCAATTGACAAATAATTGTGTGCGGGCGTGCCAGAAAAGAAATAACTTCAAAGAAGAAATTACTCTTTTCACAATGATTTGAAACCACAAATTTAAATCAGGCAATTGTGTTATCCGTCCGATTACCTCAACTAAGAGGATTTTTCCTTAAGGTATCAACCAAATAAAAGATTGACGCGCTTCGAAATCAGAAAAGATGATTGAACACAAACAAACCTGAATCTAATCAAAGGTAAGTTTGTATACAAACACTCTTAAGATTCTATCAAGAATAATAAAGAAATGCAAGCACACTGAATTTAATCAAAAGTGAACTTGCAAACAACTATTTTTTGGTAAGAAAAAACTTAAAGGAAATAAGAAAACTTGAATTTAATCGAAAGTAATCTTACATGCAAATAAGCCTTCAACTTACAAAAAAGACCCTACTCTAAACTAAAAACTAATCTAAGATAGATCTCTGAGCAATCATTTTGTATGAATTGTCAGATGATATGGATTTTTCGTGTGTGTTTTTCTCTTCACTTGCTTCTTCTATTTATAGACGCTGCATTTGCCTTCGATCTCAACGTCTCCGATTGATACCCACGTTGGCCACATAAACGGTTGAGGGGCTTTTCGAACGGTTACCTTGACATTTCCAGAATTCCTTCTTCCCCTGCTTGCTTCGATCATGGTGTTCATGGCCACTTCCTGGATCGTGGTTCCTATTTTCAAGCAACGTGAATCAATGCAACGTGTTTGCCTTCAAAAATGATTCCCTGCAATTGCATCTAATTTCAGTTATAAAACAGGACAGTGAGGACACCGTTCGATGATCGTAAAGTCCAATTTAATGGTTAGATCTAATAACCTCCCAAATCATCGTTTAATTACTACTCAAACGACACCGGTTTACTCTAAAACGACACCGTTTGTCATAAAACAGTGTCCTTTTTAACTCTCGCAATCCTCTGTAATTGGTACTCGACTGGGACAGGTTTTATGCAACCGCCGTACCGTTCGGGGCCAGGTGGAATTTTTTCATTGGGTAGCACTTTTTAGGATGTAAACAGTGTGCAAGTCAGATTTTCACAATATTTATAAAATTTTGATCAAACAATAACTGGGAAGTATTTTTACAAAAATGTCGTGAAAATCCGACTTGCACACGCATCGCGTGTGCCCTAGCCTCTAGTACTTACTGAAGCGGTTTATTGAAAATCCGACTTGCACACGCATCGCATGAGCCCCAGTCTCTAGTACTCACTGAAGCGTTTTATTGAACACGTCAAAGACAATCCATGGATCAAACAGAGGACCCATTTGACAATTTGAATTTGACAAAACACACATTCCTCTCCCCACGTATGCCTCTTTTACTCCCCCACTCATCCTACTTTCTCTCAGCCCAAATGCAGTAAATTACGACAGCTAACAAAAAACAAAAAGAGCCGAGCGTGGTGAAGGGTAGACCCTCGCCTCCGTGTCTCCCAAACCAATTCACTATTATGGCTTTGAATGTCCAAATCAAGTAAAAAAAATACAACTGTGTTAGACTCCTCCTTTTTAAGCCATTCCAAATTCAAATAGTTTACTCTAGCAAAGCCATAAGTCTACTCTAGCACACAAATAAGGGAGAGAAGATTGATAGTGGACAAACCTGAGATGGTGGAAAGGTGGGGGATTTGCCGAAGTTTGCCGGAAGAAGCAGCGATGGAGAGGACGAAGAAGCAGGCTGGGAGAAAACTTTTTGGCAATTACAGCTTGAAACGTGAAGGAAATAGAACTGTGTGTGAAGAAAAGATACAAACACAATTAATTAGGAACGCTACGGCTAAGTAATCCACAAATGTGAAGGTAGTTTCATGAAATGGCAAACCAATTGCAGAGAGGATTACATTAAATGGGACCAATTGCAGTTGATAGGGTAACTGGGATCTCGAAATGGAGGTTGCACTTTCAGGAAGATGAAGAGTTCGTGAAATGAGAAAGAGAGTTAGTGGGAGGGGATTTTGGTAACTGCTTTGGGTAGTTACTTTTGTTAAAATGGCAATTTAATCCTAACAGTTAATTTCTCTCTCTCTCTTTATCGTGTGTAATATTGGGATTCTTTTCAGGGTATTTTTGAAAATGAAAAAGCATGACAAAAAAGGGAGACACCAAACTGGTGCTCTCCCTTTATATATTAGAATAGATTAGCATGGTACTGTTTCCCAGATCCATCACGTAACGGAATTTGAGACCTCCCATATGGTTAGACGTTCTATGGAGTGTCAAAATTTCCTGTCTCACCAACTCAGTACTTCACACCTAACTCCGCACACCTCGACCGTACTTCATCATTCGGCAATTGATTGCAACCTCTGTTGTAATCCGCGAGTGCTCGGCAGCATTCACGGTCCACGTAACTCTCCGCGCCGTACCCCCATCTTGCTATGTGCACTTTCGCACAATGGCTACCCCACTTGGGATGCATTCTGAAACAACTGAAGGCGTCTCGGAACGGCTTGAGTGCCATGTGGACGAAACCCATTATGGAGGCCTGGCTGGGCGAGACAAGTGAAGATAAACAGAGCAGAATCAGCAGGGAACATGACTGCAACTCTACCGGTCGCATCATCGGTTTTCGCAGCGTTCATAACGAGCTCCCGTTAAAATAACAGAGACCCAGTTTTTTGAAAATGGAAAAGATCCAACAATTAATGCTGAAACTGTCACGTAATTGATTCATGGGGTTTCAGTTTAAGTGCTATTTATTGCGTAAATCGCAATGATCAAAGGAGGTGTTCAGCTTCGAAATGGCTTAAAGGACTGAGCGGACGTGTCAGGACTTGTCGCGTCTAACGTAAAGGACTGAGTGCCCCTTTTCTAACTTCTTAACCGTGAGGGCGAAAGTGCTGCAAACCTAAGGACTGGATTGCAGTGTTGGTTCGTGTTTTTGTCTCTACGAGCGATGACTTAATAATTTTCTAACCATGTAACTTTGTTATATTGTAATAACAAAGTTGGGGATACAAGAGAGATATGAATAACTTTATTATGTCGTAATAATAAAGTTGGGGTACAAGAGAGATAGAAAACCCGAATTATTTGGAGAAGTAATTGAGTAAATGAGGGAGAAGTGAGATAATTGTTTTACTGGGAAAGCTTTGGTTTTTTAAGCGTTAGCTTGATTGGCGTGAGAACCTTTTTTCTTCTTGTCTTCTACTCCCTCCGTCCCTTTTCAAATGTCCTGCTTCGTAACTCCAACTTATTAAAAAGACATCATCATTATACCTTTCACATCAATTTTTTCCTTCACTTTCCCTACTTACCCATCATCATTACACTTTTACTCACTTACTTTTAAAAAAGGAATCTACTTTTAGGGGCAAAATAGACAATACATCAACTTTTACCCACTAATTTTACAAAATGGACACTTATTAAGGGACAGCCCAAAATGGAATACTGGACCTAAATAAAGGGACGGAGGGAGTAGTATTTATAGGCCAACGGTCTTCGATTGTCTGCACGCAAGTGATTTTCCAACCTTCACCATAACGTGACACGTGTCCCATGATCTTCCAAATTTCTCTCCAAAGTGGCGGTTATGGGAAACAATCTGAATAATCCCCATGTTTTGCTTTAATTGTGGGTAGTTATTAAACATCGTGGGCTTTCCCACTATTTGTGCTCGTGGAGTTGAAAGAACATGGGCCAACATTTTATTTATAGGTTGCCATGTGTCTCAACAATTCCCATGAGGTCAAGCAATTCTTTCACGTTTCTCGGTCGTGGGCAATTAACGAGAATACTAGGCCACGTTGTCCTCCTTTTTCCATGGGTATGAGAGAACTAAGAGCATCCCCAATGGGGATGTATTTTAGAAGAGGTTGGATAGTTATTTTAGATGTAAAAAGTGGTTAAAAGTTAGTTAGATGTAAAATAGAACTTCTTCCTATCCAATGGTGAGATGTAAAAAAAGGATGGATAATTAACTAATTTTCTCTCCTCCTTAATTTTCCTCAACTCTCTTAACCCTAATTCAAGTATTACTTCCGTTGAAAAATAATTTTGGTATCCGGTAATTGAGGATTTAAAAAAAAAATATTTCGAATAAAAAAAAATTTCGTCCCTTTTTTTTTGTTTTACATCCAACTACAATTACGTCCCTTTTTTTTTTTGCCTTAAATGTCCACGATATTTGTTGCAAGCCTGTTGGATGACTTGCTATCAAGACTTGATAGAAGCATCTGATCGTACATCGCCTCCTGTGAATTCGGTATATTTTTTTGCAACCCGATCCCATAATTTAGATCGTGGTTAGTTGGTACTGATAATCGGGTCTTGACTAATGCACAAGTAAGCATTACAAATTGCTTCATCTTGATCGGAGTTGAACGATTTTCCTCTCGCACTACGACTTCCTTCTACCATAATTGATACACTATTTTTTTTGGAGGGTTTTCGTGAAGAATGAAGAAAATTTTTGTTATCTAAAATCCTATTAACACACATTTATAGGCAGTGAAAAAAAAAAGACCGTTGCAATTTTTTTCCATCACCAAAACAACCACGGTCGGATCCTTAAAAAAAAAGAAGAAAGAAAACAAATTAACGGTCGGATTGGATGAGATTCCAACCCAACCCAACTTTACTCTTTCTCATCTTCTTATCCGTTCTCTCTCTCTCTCTCTCTCTCTCTCTCTCTACGAACAACACAGAGAAGCCCCAATCTCAAACCTCAAACCTCAAACCAGACGACTCCTCTCTCTCTCTCTCTCTCTCTCTCTCTCTCTCTCTGTGGTTCAGAACCCAGCACTCCTCTCCGTTTCTCTGAACGAAAGGAAATCACAGCCGGAGGGGCACAGCCGGCGAGAGTTTTAGACGAGCACAGCCGGCGGCATGCATATGTGCCGTACATGGATCGTCAAGAATCGGGGTAGGAGACTGTCATCTCTGGATTCCGGCGTGTTTTACCAGATTCCGGCGTGTTCTGCCAATTTCCGACGATTTTTCGATGAAAGCAGGTAACCTCCGGCTGTCCAAAATCCTGGTACAATCAGTTAGTGATGACCTGTCAAATTATAGCTGCAGCCAAAAGGGGATGCAAATATACATCCCCCTTTCCATTTGTGCTATTTTCCATCTCCGAATTTGTTATTTTCCATCTCCATTGGAGCAATTTTTTTTACATCTGGATGCTATTATAACTATAGCACCTGGTTTTACATCCCCATTGGGGATGCTCTAAGGGCCATTTGATGTCAAAATAGCCAGAACACATATTAACTTTTTTGTGGGCCCACTTTCCATTTGTATGGGTTTTTCTCGGGATATCACAAATAAATATTTCCAACCATGGGCTTTTACATTTTCTTAGACAATTAAGTCCACAACACTTTTAGCCCGTGATCGGATGTAAAAATTAATTGGGCCCAATCAACATTATCTTGGCCCATTAATTTTTCAACCCAATATACCTTTCAATTCATGGCCCAATTTAATTAAATAGCCCTCCAATGCTTGCCCAGGACTAGTTGTCAAAAACGGGTTTAAACAGGAGGTACAACAACAATGTTTTTTTGGTTATGTAATTATGGGTTCCGTAAGAAAATGAGCGTAGCGAAAATGAGAATGTTGAGGTGGATGTGTGGTAAAACTAGACGAGACAGTAGTAGAAATGAAACGGTTTGTGAGATGGAAGGTATAGTATTTATAGAGGAGAAGTTGAGGAAAAATAGGTTAAGGTGGTTTGAGTATGTCTATCGTAGATCTGGAGTTGCAGTAGTTAACGTAACATATATGATAACTTTGGATAGCAATGCTACGGGGAAGTCCTAAATTGACATTAGATTCTATTGTGCGCAAAGATATGAGTCCAGTATCTTGAAGGGAATGGCCATGTAATAGGAGTGATTTTCAATTTCTTTACCCATGACACCAAGAGTTTGAGCAAGTTCAACATCTTCAGGTCACCGGGACATCGACGGACGAAAAAGTATAATTAACTCAATTAAGTCTGTTCGGATTTGCATCACACAGCGCCTGGTATCAACTTTGGTGTTGTCATGCCTGACTTTCTCAGCTTCCACATTCTCCATACAGTTATGGCAAAGGCTGGGTTTCCTATGAACTTAGGAAGACCTAAAAATCTTGAATGAGAAGCCCAAGCGAGGAAAATGTGCACCATAGTCACCTTGACAGTTCTAATGGGTGAACAAGTGGTCCTTCATAGAGCTCAATAGAAAAAATGATTAATATAGTCGACGCCAATATATTCGGACATAAAACTCGGTTTGGTTTGTTGAAAGCCAAACCAGTATGAGATTAAATTCAATACACATGTAAGTTTGTTTGGGTAGCTAATGCTCATGGAAAGCTATTTTTCTAATTCCTGTATTGGGCGGGGGAGTAAGTTTGGGAGTTCGCTGAGCTAACACTATTCTGTTTATAAGAGGGGTAACGGAGAGGGAGAAGACATGTAATCTTTCATCACACCTAGTATGATTTTCTCATCGAAGGCCTTCGATTTTTGCGCTTCACAAGGACTTCTGTAATGATAAGAACATAACAATCAACGATAGGATTGCATAGGAACATGATCTCAATATCCAAGAACAATCATTGCGCGTTCTACGACATTCTTGATGATTTATTGGACTTCATACGATTTCTAAGATGTGCGCCTAATTTCGCAAACTCCTCATAGCGCTCAAAAACGATTTCGACGTCAACAGCCTCAAAGAACTGCGCACAAAAGTACTCCTGTCAACTCCGCAAGTGGATTGTGCATCCCTATCAGAGGCAATATCGATTTACTGTACACAAAAGTTTAATTGGGCCACTAAAACCGTACTTTAGATGAAACGCGGAAGGACATTAGAATTCCAATCTTCAACATCAGTCTCCATTGTACAGTTTATGCATTGTTTATGCATTGCTTCATTTTCCTTGCAACATAGGGATAGTAATGATATGTGTCATCCCCGTTTACAGTTATTGAAAATCACAGTCTACCATACGGCTTAAATTACATTATCATGATTAGTCGGGGATTTATCTTGCCCAGATATGACTCATGGGATTCTCGAAGAGTCCATACTTTGCATTGAACCTATGATATGTGTAGTGGGGCGAAATGCTGTATCAAGCAGTTGATGCTGTCATGCCAACAATAGAAAGTTTTCTACACGGCTAGTATTTGTAAACTACTTCAGCTATGAATCCCACATTACGCAATATGAAACCTTCACAATTCGCCAAGAGAAAACATGGACTCTTTTTTTTCCTTTATGTTGAAAAAAAATATGGATCCCTTCTCTCCTAGGTGTTTCTTTCGGTCTTTAAACGGCCAACTCAGTATGGCACCCCAAGCTGAGCACACCTTTGCTGTGCAGCATCATGTGGCAAGAGATTGCAACCGCTGCTATCATTTTGAAGTACTCCGCAGCAAGCACGGCTTAAGTGTCTTGGCACATCGATCCAGTGATAGAGGTCCACACCTGTACAGTACTGCCTATTCCACATACCACATAGGATGAACTCTAACGCAATGGAAGGTCTCTTTGATTGGGTTGATTATTTTTTCGATCAAACCCATCAGGAAGGCCTGATTGGGTGGGACGTAGAGCAGAAGAATAAGTACATAAGATGACTGCTCCGAGTTTGAACCACACATTGTTGGTTTTCGCAGCGTCTACGAGCTCCCATTGATACTGCAGCAAAGTGGGAGTAATAGACCCGAGTTTTTTCCATTATGCGCGCAAGAGATCTAACGCAATGAAACCGTTGTAGTTATATTGCTTGCCTCTTTAAGTTTCGCCAAATAATTGACTCATGGGGTTTCGAATTAAGTAGTATTTATTGCCTAATTCGCAATGATCAAAGGAAGTACAACCGCTGCCATTTTGGTTAGGTATATGGGTTCAAATTAATTGCGCTCTTATACGGCGAAGTTTTGAGCTTCAAAAATGCACACCATCTCATAGCTTTTAGTTCCTGTTTGGTTGCCTTTGTCAACAACTGAGACCTCATTAAATTACAAACAATATAAAGGCTCCGTTTGTTTCGACGTAAAATATTTTACACCGGAAAATATTCTTCATGGAAAATAATTTTGCCAAATGTGACCTTTTCGTTCTTGTTTTCCTGGTTGATAATTGAAACATATTTTTCAGCTCATAAATGTGAGAGAGTCATGGGCCAAAGAAAAAGAAGAAAAGTTGGAGAATCTAACTACGTAATTGACTTCATGGGAGAGAGAGCGTGGAGGAGAGAGAGACGAGACATAAATGTGACTGTGTGAGGGATTGCCTAATTGGTTATATTTCAAGAGGTATAGGGGGAATGGAGAATTGACCTGGAAAATGACTTACCGAGTTTTTCTCAAAAAGTTATTGCCTTAGTTTGTAGAAAACGTTTTCCCACGTAAAACATTTACCCTAGTTTAGTACAGCCACAAATGGGTAAACATTTTGCAGGAAAATATTTTACAAAGCCAAACAAACGGAGCCTAAGAGTACTTCAACGTAGGATTTCCTTGCTAGAAAAAATACAGTGCATGTTTGGGATAAGCAAAAAATTTCTGTCCATATATATTGCATAAGACAATCCATATTTACCACAAACTAAATGTATAAGATTCTCTTCAAACTGCAAAAGAACACATTTGGAACAAACAAAAAAATTGGCTTCTGCCCATACAATACTCAATACAGATCACATGAGCCTTAAGCCAATTGCATCTCAAACACGAAGACTGATTGGCATGAAGACTGATTATGACATGGCCTTCTCTATCCGAAAGGATCTTGGAGGCCATCAATGACATCCTTGGATGAGCGAGGTGGGCTTTCCATCATTTTCCACTTTCTCCACCTTTGATCGGAAACACTGCTGACCAAGATTTCAGAACACATATGAAGGGATGATTTGTTAAATTAGATGGTCATTAAGATTTAAGTGGCTCAGGATTAGAACTTAGAAGCATAATATATGTGATTCTCAACCATAATCTTATTGACCAGGGTATTTAGCTTTGAGGATTGCAAATCTTCAAGGGTGTGGTCTCCAAGATTGCTGCTGATCTAAGAAACTGTATTAGCTCTTGGAGGAAAATCAAGAGATCTGCTGAAAACCATCAACTGTGCAGGGAATGGCAAATCTCTACCAAGATTTTCGATAGTTGATTACTTCTGTGCGTAGGTTTTGTGCCCAGTAATCCTGTATTGTAGTTTTGATGTGCTTTGGCCTCTGTTTTGGGACCGTCCCTTTCTTTGTCGGGTCTTAGGGGCATGCCCCTAATAGTTTTGTAATCTGGTTTTTTGGTTCGATGGAAAGCTTAACTTACCCCAAAAAAAATAAAATAAATAGATAGTGAGTCTATGCCCCCATCTCCACAAACAAAGTCAGTCGTGTAGAAAATCCGGAATCCGCCAGGAACTCTATCTGGACAGGATAACGAGGTCGAGATTTGTATTTCAGGCATGACCATCCGGACAGCTCATTTGTGCGTCTGGACGGGAACTGCTGGTAGCTTGGGTTTTGACTACCGAAACCTATTTTTCTCTAGTTTCTTCCATCCAAGTCCCGATCGGCATGTACACTAACATGATCTAGGTGGTGAGAGGGGATGAAATGAGTGGTTCGTGGTGTCTGGTGTGTATGATGATGAAATGAGGGTAGAGTGTTGTAGTATCCCAATGGGTGGTGGATGTTGATGTGAGGGGTGGTGGGATGGTGTGTATGGTGAAGAAATCGGGTACCGCTACTTGGTATCCAATTTGCATTCAAAAACTTCTCTAATTAATGGTCGATGAAGGGCAAAAATCTGATTTTCCTACTTGCATTGTGCGAAAGGGAATGAACGATGTAGTAGGATTTGGTGGGTCTGGTTCTGGGTTGGGTCGGACTCGACCCGTGGCTTCCCTAAAATTCCGCGTGGTGAAAGGAATCTAAATTTTACATATTTCAAATGGAAACATTTTCATGAAATGAAATTATAATAATAGGTAATGTACAAAAGTTTAAAAAAACACAATTACGAATGCTGGCAGAAAATGAGGTTCCATCACCTTAGAGTCATTTTATTTTCAACCTCTCCACCATAATCCATCCAAGGCGTGCGGTTATCAAACGGGGCCAAATAGCACTACTATTTCAACGAGTCCACAGCAACTCAGATGGCAACTTTTTATTCAGCGGTTCCACTAAAATGCATATGTGAAGAGACTGCTTCATATCTCCCTCAGACTCTCACGATGCGTTGCCCTCGATCATAGATCCATCTGTTATGATTAGGAAAAATTAGAATAAATCATGTATTAATTGAGTTGCACTTTCTATTTTCCAGCTGTAAAAGTTGTATTTCTCATTACATTTGAAGCAAAGACCTTTTGCTTTTTTTTTTTTCCCTCTAATTCTTTGGGAAGCTCCCTTCTTACAAAAGTTTGAGAGACACTAGGTTGTGACAGAAAAGAAGGGGTATACTCCACCATTCTATTCCCTTGTTTAGCTTTTCTGGTTATGGTTTAAATACTATACTCTTGTAGCTTGGCCAAACTAATGGCCTGTGAGTAGCAGGCCTGAACATTAAGACATTAGCCTTTATCTCCTCTTTAAGTCCACTGATAAAACAGCTTGTAAAGAAAGTCTCGGGCAAATTTTGGGTTTTGTTGGCCAAAATGCCAAATTGTTCCTGGTAATCTTTAACAGAAGAGATTTGACTAAGTTTCGTTAATTCCCCCACAGCATCTTCATACACATCAGGCCCAAATCTAGCGATAATTTCTTGCTTAAACGAAACCCAATTAACCACACAATGGGTTTTCTCAAACCATTGATACCATTGAATTGCCTTATCTTCCAAATGTAAAACTGCTAGTCTCACTTTGTTATTATTATTAATAGATAGAATTGTACTAGAAAAACCTTTCGCATTTATATACCCACCCAGTCGGATCATCACCAAAAAACTAAGGGAAATCAATCTTGGCATACCTGGTGCCAAAAGCAGGAGAAGAAGACCCAGGAATTTCCAGTTGATTCTCACAAACCCTGAACGATTCTTGAGGCTGTTTCCCATAGACATGTGCAGTCATTTGATCGTACTTCATGGTAACTGCAGTGAGCGTCTCCTTGATAGCCCCCAAATCTTTTAACGAATTCTTGATTTCTCCCATCTCTTGCATGTGGTTTTCTTGGCCTTCTTTGAGCGATCAAATTGAATCCTCCATCTTTTGAAGTCTTGGCTTCTAGTCCCATCTGCCATTGCATTGCAATGATTCTTTACAATGGAAGAAACGCCAGCTCTGATACCAATGTAATGACTAAGAAGAAGAATTGAAAAATAAAATAATAGAAAAGAGAGAATTGAATTCTTCTTATTCCAACCAAAGAAAACTGCAGATGAATGACAAGCATTTCTTCTCCCCTGCATGCTATCCCTTTATAGCTGTAACTAATCCTCACCGACTTGCCAGCACAGCCACTCCTTACTAACTAACTAACAGAACGGATTTCCCGCCTCAAACAAGAAACAAGGAAATACCGTACAACTTTAACAGCTAGGAAATTGAAAGTGCAGCTCAATCATAACACCATCTGGAGGGAACTCTACGCACTTATGTCGAGATGGAAGTTCAAATCCTAACGCGTTCTGCAAGCATAAAGTAATATGGTTAGCCCCGCTAAGAGTAAGCGATATGAAAACTTAGAACCTAATTATTGAGAGAGGGACTTCAAGTACTTACGCATTGAAAGAATACGTACAGCTGGGTGATAACTTACTTACACATTCAAAGTTTCACCAATTGTATATTCAGATATTGTTTCATACAATGGTAACACTCAATGTTGTACCAGACATTCGGTTATAAAAAAAAAAAAAAACTGAATGTCGTATGCAGAGACAGGCTACTCGTAAGTGGATTTCCGAATTGTTAAAAATCCAGCACAATTCCATGATTGGGATTTCCCTTGAGAAGAGATGGAGGCAAACTCGAGCCGAGGTCGTCAGGGACTGGGATTGGCATCTCAGCCGAGTGGCCGGTGATGCAGAGGTTCCCGTCGGAGTCTTGTCCCCAGTAAACCTCAACCATGAGGCCGCTGAGGTTCTGTGGTGTTACCGATCCTGGAATACCTATCTTCTCCGCACCAACCGGTATCTGTATAATCAATAATTCAGAACGACAAGTTAAAGAACATATGCCAATGAGGCTCGCTAATGAAAATCTTGATCTAGCTTCCAGAAATTTTTTGCTGAATACCATGCAAGATAGATTTATAGAGATGGTTTTTTAATAGTCAGCTGCCATGATAAAAACAGGTTTGCCAAGTCCTTGGATTCTCTATTTCAACGTTACTATTGTAAATTCACAAGAATAAATCCAGTGGGATTTATTTTTTCTTTTCCTTTAATAATACGGGTCTACGCTTTAGTTCAAAGAACAGCTAAAATCTACGGTATACCAAAATAACTGGAACTATTTGAAAATTTTGAAATTGGAGAAGTTTGGGGCAAGTACGTACAATCAATGATTTTCCTGACTCTAACACTAGAGTTGTCTTGTTATTCTCATCTGTAGCATTCTCCAGTGCTGCTTTCGTTGCAACGTTGAGGAAAACGTCTTCTAGAGTAGTACGATTCAGCTGTAAATCTGAAATGCCGAATTCTGTTTCCAACTCCTGAAGCTCCGTGAAGAATTTCTAATGCAAATACGGTTGCAAAAAAAGGAAAGAAACAAATCAAATAAGGAAAACCCCTTTCAAACTCAAGGCAAGGGAACCAAAAATTATAACTTAAGGTGTCAAAACTACTGCCAATGGCTCAATCGATTACATCTTCCGATATTTGCAACGGAAAAAAAATAAGAATTTGTTTGGAATGGAATTTCGTAAAATGATTATGTTTGTGCATTACATTTCAACATAAAAACGTTGTAATAATTCACACAATTTTTGTTGGTACTGAGAGACGCATGTGCTTACCCTCAAGTTGCTCTCCTCCTCGTGGGGAATTACATAGCTGGCGAGGTACTTGGTCTCCTCCTTCGGCATCACATTCAAATGCTGTCAAAGTAGTTTTAGAAGTTAAAGCCGATGAAGGGTCAAGAAAAACATCAATGCTATGGAAGATTCATGCTAATTATCAGGGCATGGGTTCTGCAAATTAAGATCAAAAGATCATAAAGTAAACAAGCTCTGACTTACATCCTTAAAGAAACTCCTCAAAGCCCGACGACATGATGCATTAGCATCCGTATCGGCCTCAGAGAAGCTTACGTTAATAATTGAACCGGACCCAAACTTCGACTTTAATCTGATGGAATTCCCAATGCAGCGAAGCATACCCTTTGCCACAATTCCTATACGATCGCTTAAGACGTCAGCTTCTTCCATTGAATGAGTTGTTAGAATTATGGCTCTCCCTTTTTTTGCATTGTCAATTATATCCCATACGTGCCTTCGAGTTATGGGATCCATGCCGGATGTCTGCACATAAAAGTTGGAACTTTCCATAGCTAGATCAAGTAAATGAACATTTATTTAAAACAAAAAGCTTTCAATATCTGTACCGGTTCATCTAAGAAGACCAACTTAGGATCACCGATTAGGGCTATGGCAACGCTAAGGAGGCGTTTCATCCCCCCACTGTAGCCACTAGCTCTTCCTTTGGCCGCATCAGTAAGCTTAACTTCTGCTAATGATTTCTCTACAGCCTGTGTATGCGTAAAAGCATTAATTTTAATCACAGTTGATAATAAATGATCTCACCAAATATGGCGGTTGAAAGTATTTAATTGCTGAAATGAAACAGAGATTTGAATTAGTTTAACACATACCAATTTAATCGAGGCAGCCGATACGCCTTTGATACTGGCAAAGAGGTAGAGGTGCTCCTCCGCAGACAACTCATCCCAAAAGACATCAAACTATGCAAATGGAACAAAATTAGACTTTTAATTACTTTTTGAAGGAACGACAAACACATGAGAGAACATAACATAACGCCGACTTCGAATACTACACTAGCCCAGTAGCCAAAGGGGGAAGAGTTACCTGAGGACAGACTCCGATAAGTTTTCGGATACTTGACATGCCGACAGAGCTCCGAATAGAATGTTCGTAAACTAGCGCTGTAAACATTTAAGATGCTTAGTGGTTAGGAATTTGGTTCCTGCTCGCTTTATCGAAGCTAATTTTCAGTTCATGAACATAAAATTGAGAAATGAGATCCATGTATTACCATCACCACCCGTTGCTGGAGAAATACCGGTCAGGCAACTTATCGTAGTCGATTTTCCTGCTCCATTGGGTCCGAGGAGGCAGAACAATTGACCCTTGTGAACGTTCATCCACAATCCCTGAAGATTAAATATAAGTGTTAGACAATTGATCAATTAGTCTTGCTGCTAACAATCAAACACGAGAATACATCAATTACATGATCACTGTCGTGACTCATTATCACGGTACAAAAATTAAGAGATTGTTAAATACATTTTCCCCTATCCTCATAACTGACAATGCTAAACGAAAAATTTGTATGGTCTTAAAAACGCTATACATACTGAGGTACTGAAAGTAGAACGAAAAAGAAGATAATTACCTTAACAGCATGGAAATGTGATTTCCTAGTGAACTTGCAGCAACCAATCTCAATCTTCCCAGGATATGTCTTCGTAAGACCGCGTATTTGAACAACGACATCTGGATCAACCAAATTTTCCCTTACTTGATGTTTGATTAGGTTTTCCTCTTCCAAGACATCCTCGTCATCCGGTGTTTTAGGTTGAACTTGCGGGATTGAATGCAGGAAACTAAAGATGCCACCCTCTTAAGAAGCAATATAAAGGGAGTCAATTAAACAAGTAAACCAAGAGGACCAAAAGACAATCATATATACGGTTGTTTCAAAACCAGTTACCTTCAATCTTATTTCCGCCTTTTCCTGTCCAATACCCCGGGTTCAGAAAGTAGAAGATTGGCTTTCGCACACCAGATGAGTTTGGAATTATGTTGTCCAAGTACATAGCCAGAACAAACCAAAGGAAGAATACTGCTATGTAGATTTTGAAAATATCGTTCTGTCAAAAAAAAAAAAAATGAAACGGGGTTAATTGGCATTGAAGTGAGCTTAATTCGAGAGAGTGCACGTAAAGATTGACATGAAAACCCATGGTAACATACGTGGGTAGAATGCACGTTAATTCGAGGTAATGCAAATTATCAGTCACAGTCTTCTAACATACGTACCATTGTAACCACACATGAGGCCGTGGAGTCGAAAGGGAATTCATTAAAACACATTGATCTCTTACTCCAGCTGATCCCACCACTTGTAGCGGCCACTTTGAGAATATCAAGGCTTTTGGAAAGAAGATTTGGTGGAAATAGTGACCACATAATTCTATATTTTATTGAATCTCCTTTATTGTATGGAAAACCCTGGTAGGCCACCGAAGCTAACTGCAACATCAAAAAGATGTATGTTATAACCGCGCGCCGAATGACCATTGAGTTGAGATGGTATCCGTATTACACATAATGAATAAACCACTTGCCTTAGTGATAAAGCTGACTATATAAATAAAGAAACCCATTGTTACGGATGAAGATGCCTTTCGAATGAGAGTTGATAGCAGGAAGGCAAAACCAATCTGTAATTCCAAGAGTGGGGGTGAAAAAGATTAATTAGCTATATATATATATATACACATATATTAAGGACTAGAAAAATTAAGGAACGAAGCTGGCCTCTTCTAATTAGGCCTAACTGCACGCCTCAGACTGCATGTATAAGGAATGTATGAAATACTAGCATATTTACCATACTGGTTTGGAAGAGAAAGAACACGGAAAAGACGATTAGGAAACTGTTCTCCAAGAACAGAGGAAACCGAAACATCCTTCCACATAGAACCGTGATGAGTGATAAGAGCAATGCAAGAGTTGCCTCCCACGTTAGCCATGACAACCAGTAGGCAGTATCATAAAGACACATTGTGGTCATTGCCTGTGAACAAAATATGATGTCAAAAGTAAAATTATACAGAAATTAACAAATGAAAGTAGTCCTCTTAAGAACAAGGTTAGACCTGGCGCAATTTGAGTTCTTTTTCAGAGACAAGTGAACTCATCTGAAAGACAAAGGGAAACATGGCAATTGCTAGTAGAAAGAGTGGTCCTGTACTGGCTAGCAAGCGCACTGTCAAAGAAGGGAGTATAGCACTTGCAGGGTGCGGGAATTGCTTCAGACCAACCACCCAGATAAAGTTTGGATCTGCGCATGTATAAACCATGGTACGATAACTGGATTTACTGGGATGTGATGTGAGTTAGAGAAATCACAAAATTGAAACATGAAAATGCAACATGATAATTGATTATGTGTGAAGAATACCTTCAAGTAAAGACCTCGCGATTTCACGCTCTGCACCAATTTGCAACGGTATTTGAAATTTAAACGTGGCATCTTCAAATTGGCCTCGCTTGTCAACTTGAGTGGAATTGGTCTGAATACCGTAGCTTATAACGCTCGCACTTCTTTGTTTAAAGTGCAATGCCCCGGGGCAACGCATGGGATTATTAAGCAACCATTCGTCGACTTCCTTCTTGGTTTCAAATGATTTAACCTGCAGAGTTAAAATGATTGTATTTTATAATCATATGCATTACTACAAATGAAGGAAAAACAGAAGATTTGAATCTCATGTAACTATATATAAACCATGCAAAATAACCGATTTTGAGAAATTTTGCATCTCATTTCAGGGACACTAAAATTGAAACTTAACGTATATCATACCTTGTTAGCAGGAATTGGACGGCCGGGGTTGTTTGCCATGATTTGGCCAACAACGGATGCAATTTTGGAGCTAGCGTTGCCGCTCCATATGAAATCATAGCACGGCAAAGTGACGTAAAACTTGTCCTCACATCGGGGAATAGGGGGAGAAATCAGAGCCACGGGATCATACAGAGCCTTTCCTGACGAAAGTTTAGCCGATTTTTCAGTTTTGAATAGCAGAAACGTGAAGATCAATGGCGAGACAAGTTGTGCGAGCGCGAATCCCTTGTGTCTCCATGTGAGGAGGAAGTTCTTCATGAACAAAGCTTTGAATTGTTGGAACAACAGAGGCAACCCTCCCTGCAAATCCATCTCTCTCTCTCTCTCTCTCTCTCTGAATGAATATGAATATCTGCCTGGTAAGGTTAAGGTAGGGAATGGTGGAGATTGCCATTGGTTCTGATGGGTTTTTTTTTATAGAGTCTATGCAATCTAAAACCCTCTAAAAAGAAACACGAGGTTTTCGCTTTGGGTTTGAAATTAACTGGAAAGTCGTTGAGATGACAGTTCTCTCGGATCAAATTTAGACATTTCCAGCACTTTTACCGTTGACAGCTTGGAACAGGTGTCTAACTTGGGTATGGGCCATTGGGTTTTAGAAGTTACAGGTAATCCTGTTTTTGTGCTTTGAAAGGCCAGTTGTTGTTGAGGACGAAATTAGCCATTTTCAGTGCTTATCTTTTTGAAGCGTCCTTTCAAATTTCTGTCCACTCATTTGACAGAAAGTACGGGGCGGGAAAAGAGCGACTTCCCTAAGCTGGCACTAACGAATTTGCGCCAAACTAGTGATCCAACCCAGACATGGTTATATATGCATTAACAGAATCTAGTTATAATTTCAAGTAGGGCTGTCCAATAAAACCGAGAACTGAGAAACCGGTCTGGATAGAACTGATCCGTGCCTTTTGAATTTTGTCGGTAGATTAATGGTCCGGACACGGATTCAAAAATTAAAAAATCGTGAGATACAAATTAGGATTAGATTTGCATTTCAAAATCGTGGATTAACTGAACCGGACCATGAGATATTTAAAATAGTAAAAACTAAAAAAATATAAATGTGTTTGTAAGTTTGTGTATGCAAGTGTTTGTGGTTGCCAATTCCAGTGATGTTACAATACTACTCTTTCCGGTTGCCATGCTCTACAAATGGAAGATCTTCTTTGTTGTTTGTTTTGAGAAACAAATTTGCCATTTTTTGTTTGGTTTTATGAAATGTAATAAGTAGATAATGCTTGACCACAATTTACATATTTTGTTGGTGCAATTTGGACAATACTTAGCCTTTATTTGGTTGCTGCTTTAGACGATTCTGGACTGGAACAGTAGAACTAACTTGCTGTATAATATAAACTTTGAGACTAACAAGGTTATAGTTATTATATTCTATAACACTAATAAGTGTTTGCTTTTTGCATTTTTAGTTGGCAGTAGCATCATTTTATAATTTTTATGGAAGAAAATCCATGGATAAAATCGGGACCAAACCGTAACTCACAGTTTGAATTGGAACCGAACCATTCGACTTTTAGATTAGGATTGGATTGCATTTTTTAAAAATCGTGAGATACAAATTAGGATTGGATTCATATAAATTCGATCCAATCTGGACCGTGGACAACACTAATTTCAAGTCCCTAAATAGCTGGAAAAAAGCAAGGTTTAATTTCAAAAACACCCTGTCAATTATCATATTATTGCAACATCACCCATTTAACTAAAAATCACCGACATGACCCCCTAAACTATCAAAATTAAGCAACATCACCCTCTTTGTCCAAATCTGTTAAAATTTTGAATGAAAAATGGAAAAGTTGACGGAAAATGATATTGTAGGCCTAAAATGCCCTCACATCTCTCTCTCTCCCGCTCTCTCCTAACTCTTACCTTCTCTCTCTACTATCTCTCTACCC
This sequence comes from Rhododendron simsii, assembly GCA_014282245.1. Taxonomy (NCBI): domain Eukaryota; kingdom Viridiplantae; phylum Streptophyta; class Magnoliopsida; order Ericales; family Ericaceae; genus Rhododendron; species Rhododendron simsii. The sequence continues at coordinate 21,039 of WJXA01000478.1, read as the reverse complement.
TACCCAACCCTACCACCACTAGATCTACCATATTCCCCCCCATTACCCTTTCGACTCCTTCGCCGGTCGGTCTCCGCTCGTGTGTAGTGCTAGGACCCCCCACCCCCGTCAGCAGGAAAACCATGTTGATGGAGGACAACGTGAACTTTTACCCCACCAACTGGTACATGAACAGCACGGTGAAGGCTAGCTAGGAGGCAATGATGAGGGCTGAAGTTGAGACGAAGAGTTTGGTGGCGATGCTGTAGGCATAGAGGTAGTTGTGAGAGATGAGAGGATGAGATGAGATCTAATTTTTTCTGCCCTAATTTTTCCTTCCACTTACATAAGGGTATATTTGTCTTTTGTCTCTTTTTCGTCTACAAAATTAACATAAGTGGATGGAGATAGGGGGTGATTTTGCTTAGTTTTAATAGTTGAGGAGATCATGTTGGCTGGTTTTTTAGTTAAGGGAGTTATATGATAAAAACATCGTAGTTGAGGGGGTGTTTTTGAAATTAAGCAAAATGTTAAACGCATCCTTTGGATGGTACAACCAACCAACCAACCGGCGGATCAAAAAAAAAAAAAAAACCAACCAACCAACCGAAGAATAAGGGCGGCCCTTAATTTGTCAAATTACGCGCCTCCTCTATAAATACGGGGGAAGGTGACGAGGGGGAGTATCTGCTTGCGATTTTGAGAAACATCAAAAGAGAATAACCCCAAACAAACCAGGTTTTCATTGTTATTTTGGGATCATTTCTCCAGCGTTGAAGAGAGAGAAAGGCAACAATATCAATGGAGAATCCACATGGTCCTGCCAGCTTCCTGACGCAAACAGATGCATTGTTCAGGAAAAATTTGGTTCTCCAGGTTTGTCAAAAATCTACCGGCTGTGGTACATCAACCATTTGTCAAAAAGATGGCGTACGTGAATTACTTCAATTTATTGAAGCTAGCTCGCGCGATTTTTCTGAAACTACCCCTTAATGAGGAAAAGTTATTATTCCAACCACACATTATTGTACGGTGGTGGGGCTCAAGACGAGGGTGTTTGGCGCACCTTCATTTTCACAATTTCACATTTTTCTTTTCTCAAGTGTTTGGCACAAAATGCATTTTCAGATTTTGATGATAGGGAACAAAAGCCAGGAGTAGGGAAATGGAGCTTTTGATTTCTGAATTTTCACTTTTCCTGTTCTGGTTAACATAAAAAACCAACAGAATATATTTTGCACATATCTCTCTAACATTACTCATGTTACAAAATGCATTCTGCACGTATTTTTCAAATACTGTACAGATTTATAATACATGCTCACCATAATCCAAAAAGCCAAAATCTAAAAGTAAAATTCAAAAAAGTAAAAAAATGAAGCTCCAAAACACCCCTAATTTGTGTATGGATTCCATTGCAATGTGTGGTGAAAATCAGGGCTGGATAATCATGTGGTGGCGCCCCCGGAGTAGCACTGAATAATCTCTCATAAACTACCTAGAAGAAAGAAGGGATAAAATGCCATCCTTAATTTCTTTCTCCTTTTGCATCCCATATTTTATTACAGATTAACAGAGATTCTAAGATTTTCTTGTTTCCATCTTTTGCATAACACAATTTGGCAATTTGCAAATGCATCGCTTTTGCCTTAACCTTTAGTTTGGTGAAAACAGCTACTCTTACTTCTGCTTTTATCTTATAGAAACAAACCAACACCATTATCATTCGTTCAAATTTGGTTTCTTCTGGCTCAATGCGTTGCTCATATTCTTATTTCCTGGCTTTGTAAGTTCCAAATTTTACAAGTGTTAGACGGACGCATCTCGATTAAAAATTGGGTTTGAATACAATCCCTTTCTGATTCTCTTCAAAAGTTTCAGATAGTTTCGCTCCATGTTGCTATTTCTTTTGCAGAAACGAAGAAAGAAGGAAACTTGTCAGCTCCTCTTGTTCCCAGTAATCCTTTGCACGTTGCTTTATCTGCCCAAGTTCTTCTCGTCACAGAGTGCAAAACCAAACAACGCCTTTCCTCCGGGGTATGTGTGCTCGGATGTTGAGCAGGTCTACAATTTCACAAAATGTTTGATTCCTTGGCCGCACGAATTCCCTCCGTTGCTGCAAATACCAGAGTCTAGGGATCGTGCAGTAAGAACTGTATTTCTACCATTTGAAGATTTACCTGATGGGTCATGCAAGCCGACCAACTCATGTCCCGTAACTGTTCTTGTTACCGGGAGCGATAAGTCCCTGGTACTAGGTAGCTCTCTTTAAAAATCTCTACTAAAACCATCTTCTGTTCTTTCTACTAAATCGGCTTCTCTGTGTTTGTGCGTGCGCTTTGGTCTGGTTTTTCAATCCTTAGGGCAAAAGAGTTGCAGGATTTTAATATAAAAGCGTTTTTGCATTGTAGTATGCCCTTGGCATTGCCATTTTCTCATCAACTACCTGAGATGCTATTACCAATAATCACCGTCATTACATGTCCTAATCTCTATGCTTCACTATTTTTAGATTTGGCTGGACGGTTTTTCCCAAGGTCTTCCATTTTGAGTACCTCTGACATCTTGAATGGATTTGCTCATGGTGTGTATGTAAGTTTTCTTTCCTCTACTCATGCTCCTTTAATTTTTTTTTCTTAGTTCTTTAAAATCACGTTATTATATAGAATCTGAAACAAATGGATCGGGGTAACCTTTTGAAAAAGCACTATCTTCGATTTAGTTTGTATACTTGGGCAAATGGAACGATAGTTTTCGATTGATTAATTGTTGTGAAATAACTTGTTGATTGTAATCATTTGAAATCCTTTGATACTTCTTATATCCAAAATTTGAGTGAATTTTCGCAAAATTGCCTTTGCCACCTGTATCTGTACTCCCGATGTTATAGTTATCAACCTACCTCCTTTACTTGACCTCCTTCAATTTCGTGAGTGCAACCTCACATTCAATTTCATCCAAATGGAGCTTCAGGTTTTCTTTGCTATTCATCATCGGTAAAACTGTTTGAGCTTTAGGGCTCCTGTTATCTCATGATCTGTAATGATTGTTCTCCTCCTAATTTCACTTCTGAAAATGTTTCAGGGGTCATCGGTTTTTGTCGATCGTGCAAACTATGAACCAAAAATGTATTTCGATCCAGCTTTTTTGCCGGAAGTCACTATCTATGACATTCAACGTCGGTGTCGTCGGAACTCTTCATCATCCTTGGGATCCGAGGGAAATAAAATAGGTATCACCATGCATCCATATGAGGTCTTGACTCAATTCTTTAGTTTTGTAATTGTTGATTTTCTGTTTGATTCTTGTTATGTCTCTGGAAAATTATGTCGTGTACACTCGTTGAACTTCGGAAAACTCACAAGTTAAAGAGTTTATACATTTGGGATCAAGGTAACACACACAAAGACACCAAATATACGTGGTTCAGGCCGACTCCACGAGAGAATCGAATCGTACTTTTTCACTTCGTGGTGAAATTCTTTGCGCTCTCTCTGAATTCTCTACCCCTACCATTCTAATTACAAGCATTTTTATAGAGAGGAGTAAGGAAGAAACTCTAAAGGCATCGAATGATTTGTATGAGGGTGCTGTGCGAAGATCACTTCTATGCTTGTGAGTGACTGATTAAATCAAGATAAAAGAGAGACTCGCTTTGTTGGTCATCGACTTGGTAGGTGATCGTGTCGTTACCGTATCAAATATATGATTAAATAAATGAAACAATTACTACTACTCTTTCGAATAGCAGCATGTTCCGAGTATCGCCCTTGGAAATTACAAAGGCTTAGTTGCAGTTATTTCAATTAATTTCTAAACTAATTCCGAAAGAGATTTGATTGTTGGATTTTTAGAATATTAAAAGCTATATAAAATTAAAACGATTAAAAGTAGAGAGAGATTATGAGAGAAAATATCTAGGTTTGTGAATCCACTCACTCCGTTGCACCAGTTTCTATGCAATGATAAAGATTAATTACTCGAATCAATCCGAATATCATAGCACGTACCCGGATTGGGGAACCAAGTAAAATCTTTGAGTTCCCTTTGTGTTGATGGTGTGCGTGCAAAGTCCGGCTCCTCTCCAATCATCCTAAAATTGGAGGATCCTAAGTCCCATTAATAATGTGACACATGGCAACTATAAAATCCAACAGTGCCATAGAATCCTTGTTATTTATCAAAACCACCTGATAATTTCCCTTCCCCTTCTTTCTTTCTATCGACGTTGTCCACCTGTCCACTAGCCATAACCACTGCCGTCCGCCCCTTCCGATGCCTTTGCTCTCCTCCGACGAATCCATCGCCAATACCCGCTGCCGCTTCCAAGCACGCCTCTTCCCTCCACCAATCCACTAGCCATCACCACCATTGTCTGCCCCTTCCGACCCTTTCCTCTCCTCTGACAAATCCATCTCCAATACCTGCTGCCGCTTCCAAGCCGCAGCCTAGCCTAACCTTAATCACTGGGTATGAGATATTTGATCAATGTAGAAAAACTTGAGGATGGCCTTGAATGGCTGGTGAATAAAATTAGCGTTAGCTGGGTTGGTTTAAAATGATCCTTAATGGCCTTGAATGGGGGTGGGGAAAGAGAGGGGGTGAGGATTAAATAATTGTGTGCGCTCATCTATATTGCCTTTAGATCGGTAGGTTTAGTGTTAAATTCTCAGCCGTTGGATCAAAACTTGAGGATCCTCCAATTTTAGGAGCATTGGAGAGGAGCTGGACTCGTGCATGTGTTCGTGGTGCTGTTCCGAGCACAACACCTCTTTGCTTACATGTTTTCTGACTCAGTGCTGACCTGGATCTGACATGGCACCACATAATCATCTTCTTCCTCTAATGACATGGGGGACGTAAGGCCGAGATTGGGTTGATCTCAAGCACGCTATACTCTTGTCGAGACTAACCAGTTTCTGTTCTCAAATTGAATTTTTGACAACTTTTGTTTCTTTGCTGAACTGAAAAACAGAGGTGATTTCACGTTTTCTGGTGATCTCCCGCTCAACTGAGCTGTAATACGAATGGTTGGGTATTGCCGTCACACAAACACATGGCACCAAATACACATGGTTATTCCTGTAACCCGCTGCATGGAGAGAATCCGAATTGTTCACTTCCCCGGGAAAAGGAGTTTACAACAGAAAACTCTCTCTCTCTCTCTCTCTCTCTCTCTCTCTCTCTCTCTCTCTCTCTCTCTCTCTATCTTCTACCAATTTTGATTACAAGCATTTAACAAAGGAGTAATAAAAAGAACTTCAAGGCCATTAAATGCCCAGATATACCGGAGACAACCGTGGGTTTTGGTGTCGAAAATTGCTGCGCATGATCAGCAGCCCCTTCACGCCTTCCACACAAGGGGGTAATTCCGACAGCTTGTCCTGATGATGTCTCTAGAAAATAGGAGGTTTCATTGAACTTTTGGTATTTCCCAATTTTCCAAAAAGAGGGTGTCTTTTGTTGTTAAAGATCATTGGTAACAATATTACTGCTAAGCTGTTAAAGATCATTGGTAACAATATTACTGCTAAGCAGTTATACTAATCCTTATCTCTCTCTCTCTCTCTCTCTCTCTCTCTCTCTCTCTCGCTCTCTAGATATAAAATGCATCAAGGGTTTAAATTTGTGGCGCGATAGTTCTTCTGAGATCAATGATCAGATTTTCAAGGGTGACCGGGAAGGGAATTCAGAACGAATAACCAATGAGATAATAGCAGGTAAGGTGTACTGGATATCACTGATGTTGTTTTGTCTTCAAAACTGTTTTCCGAACCCTTATTTGGCTTTCAATTATTCACACAGCCTACGATCTCTTGAACTCAAATGACAAGAAGTTTAACACCAGTGTATGGTACAAGTCTGTCATGAAAGAGGGCGATCAAGGGAAGAACTCTATGATGAGGGTCGCTCGCTCAGTGAATTTGGTATCATTCCTAACCTTTACACTCCTAAGAGTGGTTGCATTGTTGTGATATAGAGCTGTAACTCAAAACGTTCCTATATTTCTGTCTTGTTGTTGCGTAGTCCATTCGTATTACGTTTTCAGCTATACTGCCTATATGCCTGCGGATTTGTCGCTTTTTGTATTGTGGGGCAGGGTTGGTTGTGCTAAGGGACGGTGGAAGATGATTATTTGTTTTTTTTGGCTGAATTCCTTCTACTAGAACTACTATTTCATCTTCATCTTCTTTTTTTTTTTTGTGAGCTTGGGTTAAGATATATATATATATATATATATACACACACACACACACACATACATACATACATACACGCACAGTGAGCTTATTGTGAGAACCTTAAATAGGCTCCTTAAGTGCGGACCTCCCCAATTCTCCAATTTCCCGATTGAATTTTGATGATCCGAGCCGTTCAATAAGATGAGAACATGATTTTAAGGGTACTTGTGAGAAATCGGCAAAAAAATGACCAGGGAATGGCTTGATTTGAGCAGTTTTTTTTTGAATCGTTCAATAAAAAATTGTTTGGATGAAGCCCTTCCCGGCCATTTTTTTTTGCTGATTTTTAGCGGATACCCTTAAAACACGTTCTGCACACTTTGAGCGGCTCAGATCGTCGCAATTCAATTGGGAAACGAGAGTCCCGCACGGTGAGGCCGTGCGGGATCCCTCATTGGATTCCGAGTGTGTGTATAATGTAGAATAAGATATTACCAAAGTTGTAGATAGAAAAACATGGTTGAATAGAGATTTGAGAATATGAAATTTAGAGATGCCATTTGTAAAATACCACGCCACCAAAGACTCTATCATTTAGGTGGAGCAGTGTGACTGTATCAATTGGGTGTACCAAGGCTTAACTTTTTTTTGGGTAAAGGTACCTTTAGCATTATAAAGCCCAAACACATGTACACATAGTACAACAAATAAAAAAACAAACCCACTCCTAGCAGGTCAAGCAAGACCAAAGCAAGACCAAGCCAAAGTGTAAAACAATCTAAAAAAAAGGGCACAAGAGCCAACAAGAAACACTGCACTAACAGCAAAACATATGAACAAAAGAAAACACTAGAGAATACTCCATTCCCAGCATATGTCCTTGTTTCTTTGAGAAGAATCCAGCTTCCTCCAAGACAGCAAAGCATCACGAATAGAATTACAAACTGTAGCAGCAAGAGATCCAAGGTCCAACCTTTTGAGTTGAAAGATTCTAGCATTGCGTTCTCGCCAAATATAGTAAATTGCAAAGCAAGGGAAAGCTTCAGCACACACTTCCTCATACTATTCCCCTTAGAATGCAGATTAAACCACTCCTTCTCATCATCCCATCTCATTGGAGCCCTGTCCACATGATTTCGCCTTAAAACAACAGTCCAAACAATACTAGAATAACAACATTCAAAGAATGGATGATTGCGGGACTCCACAGGATCACAATCACACAAAACACAAGAAGCATCAAACACTATTCCCCAAGGACAATCTGTCCTTCGTGTTTAAACGAATTTGCATTGCCATCCACAAAATGAAGGTCCACCTAGGTACATGCCCTTTGAACCACACAACCTTACACCATTCCAGAGTGGGAAGGGCTCTCCTAATTGTATTCCATGCAGACTTCATAGAGAAAATGCCATTCTTGAATGGAATCCATATCACTGAGTCCTCCATAGATACATCTGGTAGAAACCCTTCTGGAGTGAAGTCTTTGATCTCCCTCATAAATCTGTTCCTCTCCTTAGGCCACTTCCAGCCACCATTATGAATTAAAGAAGAAACTTTAGCTGAAAGAGACTAGCCTATATCAGCACAAACCTTGATACCATACTTTTTTGTATAGAGGACCCAAAGGGTGCTAGTTATCCAACCAAGCAAAAATAGAATTACCATTCCCAACTTTGTACAGAATAAGAGGTTGACATAACTCCCTTAGTTGGAAGATTTTCCTAATAGTCCAGGAACAACCAGCAGGTATCACCATGTGCCACATCATTTCATGAGACACAATGGTGTGTAAGACTTGCATCACTGGTACAAGGGTTCCAACGTAGTAGGCTTCAGCTTAACATAGGAAGTTCGGATTATGATAATGGAAAAGACTTTTTTTTTCTTTTTTAATGGCATGCAAATGGAAAAAACTTGATTGATGTGTACTACAGCAAATAGGTGAAAGAGGCACCCCTTAACAGATCCATGTAAGCAAATGACATACGTACATAATTTCTATATTAAATCCACACATCCAGAACTTATGAAAGTTGTATCTTATACAACTCTGAGCCAAAATTGTTGGGGTGCTAGGTTAGATTTTGTAGTAAATTGGACAAGAGAGGATGAGTGAGAGGTGTTATAAGGACAAGTTGTGCAAGGCTTTAATTGATTTTTCATTGCACAAAATGAGTACAACAATGCTCTATTTATAGAGCACTTTCACCAACATAGAATTCTCTAGAACTAGCTAGAGATAAGCACATGTGCATTACAAAATTCTCCTAACTTCTAGATTTTTCTAGCTTTAACCCATGTGCTTAATTACAAGATATCTCTCACAACTTCTAGACTACTCCATACAAATATCTTCTAATGTAATTATTACTTCTACACACTTCTAATAATTTTATACTTAGATATTTAAATACACCTTCTACATTATTCTAGAAGATTACAAATTACATTTTTTAACAATACGATGGGTGTTTGAATTTCAATCAAGAGACCATAAAAAGTCTAGCCACATCATTTCATGGTGATTTTTGCTTTATTTTTTATTTGCATGTTGGAGGTAACATGAATCATTGCTCTTCCTGATGTATTTCTGCAGCTTTCTCCGCTTGCTATATGTATGGAGTGTATGGCTTCTCTAAATTGTTTCTTGTACTTCTAGTCTTTTTTGGCCTTCTTATTTTTAATACTGGGTATTTAACTTGTATAGTTCTATGAACTGTCATGTTTGATAGATGGGAATGAAAGGAAAGAAATGGTAAGCAGAAGTGAAATTGCATTTTAAGAGTAAGGTTTGGAGTGCCAATTGCTTACATCCTCCGATTTTCTCATTTCTTGTTTCTGTGTAATCCCTTCCAAGTCCCTCAATTATAGATTGATTTCATTTTGTGCATATGAAAATTGTTGGGGACAGCGGAAGTGTGAGTGGATGAGAGTGAGCAAAAGATGTGACGGGAAATAAAAAGATGAGAATAGACTTTGATGCTAAGTAGAAAATCTGGAATTGCAAGGATTTTATTCAATATCAAGCTTTGAGATTACAAAGATTTCTTTGGACTTGCAGTACTGCTGCTCCTGCATATACAAACTGATTTTGGGATCTTTGGAATGATTTCTTGTGTGTACTTTTTCTGCAAAATCAGCACCTTTATTTATATTTACTGTAAGACATCTCTAGAATTTTCTCCACATAGACTTTTCATCTTCCAAAGCTTCTTTGGGAGTTAAAACTTCACTTTGGACTTTTTTCTTTTGACTGACCCTTCCAGATTTTTCCATTACTTAAGACTCTTGGAAAATTACAAATTAACTTCCAACACCCCCTCTTAATTTGTAATTTTCAGTTGCTTCTTGAATTTATCAAACTTTTCGGTAGTTACCGCCTTTGTGAGGATGTCAGCAGGTTGATCATTTGTGTTGATGAGTTCAAGACAGATTTCTTCTTTATTCACCAAATCTCTGATGAAATGATGCCTTAGCTCAATGTGTTTTGATCTTGCATGAAACACGGGATTTTTCATCATGGCGATTGCGGACATATTGTCACAATGAATGGTAGTCGGCTGCTGCTACGATTGCTTCAAATCAGAGAGAATTCGCCTCAGCCAAATAGCTTCACAAGCCGAATTCGTTGCTGCAATGTACTCAGCTTCGGCAGAGGATAATGCAACAGTCTTTTGCTTCTTTGAGCACCAAGAGATCAGCTTTGTGCCAAGACAAAATAAATATCCCGATGTGCTTTTTCTGTCATCCAATGAACCTGCCCAATCACTATTAGTAAATCCAGCTAGCTTATTGTCCTCTTCCTTCTTATATAAGAGTCCATGCATCTTTGTTCCTTGAAGATACCTCAACACCCTTTTTGCCGCTGTATAATGAAGCTTGCTAGGCTCATTCATAAACCTGGAAATCATACTCCCTGAATGCATAATATCTGGCCTTGTATTGGTTAGATAAATCAAAGAACCAACAAGGCTTCTAAAGGATTTTTGATCCACTCTTTCAGCACCATCATTTTACTGCAACTTCTTATTCAAAGCCATTGGTGTTGAAACTGGTTTGCACTTGTCCATCTGAAACTTTTTCAACAAATCTTCTGTATACTTTCCTTGAGATATAAAAATCTTCCCATTTGATTGCTTCACTTGGATGCCAAGAAAATACTTCATAAGACCCAAGTCAGTCATCTCAAATTCGCTTTGCATTTTCATTTTGAAATCTTCAACCATCTTCATACTTGTGCCCAAATAGATCAAGTCATCTACATATAAGCATACTATGAGAAAGTCTTTCATTCCTTCATACTTGACATAGAGCGATGGTTCACTTGGGCACCTTTGGAATCCATTTTGACTAAAGTATCCATCAATTCTGCTATTCCAAGCTCTAGGAGCTTGTTTCAAGCCATAGAGTGCCTTTCGAAGTCGGTATACTTTGTCCTCTTTTCCTTTAACCTCATACCCCTGTGGTTGCTCAACATACACTTCCTCTCCGAGTTCTCCATTGAGAAAGCTGATTTTACATCCAACTAAAACACTTTTAGTTCCAATTGCGCTGCCAAAGCAAGGACAGTCCAAATAGTTTCCATGCGTGCAACCGGTGCAAAAGTTTCATTGAAGTCGATTCCGGGCTGCTGAGAATAGCCCTTTGCCACCAGTCTTGCCTTGTGCTTTTGAATAGAACCATCTTCTTTGAATTTAGTCTTGTAAACCCATTTTAATCCAATCACTTCTTTTCCATTTGGCAAGTCTATAAGCTCCCAAGTTTTGTTCTTTTCGATGGTGGTAATTTCTTCATCCATCGCCAATCTCCACACTTTTCTTTGGAGGCTTCTTCAAAATGCTGTGGTTCACAACAAAAAGAGCCATATCACATGATTCATAAATGTCTCTCAAAGAACGCACCTTCCTTGGTGGTGATTCCGGACTATCTTGACTTGTGGAACTTGTGGCTGGAAGTCTTGTAGGAGTTGAAGTTGGACTTGACTGCTCTGGCTGCTCCTCCTGGCTTGTAGTTGGTTCAAAAAATTCATATGTCATTGGTGCTTGAGAAGTGTTTCCATCCCAGCTCCAAGCTGCCATTTCATCAAACACCACATCTCTTGAAACAATCAGCTTGTTTGTATTTGGATTGAACAACCGATATCCTTTCGACTCATCGCTATAACCAATGAAGATGAGCTTTTCACCTTTCTCATCAAACTCTTCTGTCTTTGGATGGAATTAAAGAATATGTGATGTAGCCGAAAAATCTCAAGTGATCAATCATCTGCTTCCTTCTATTCTAGGCTTCAAATGGAGTCTTGTTGCGAACAGCTTTTGTGGGAGATCAATTGTGTATATAAATTGTTGAATTAACAGCCTTGGCCCAAAACTTGTTGGGTAGTCCTTTGCCCTTTAACATACTCCGAGCCATCTCTGCAATGGTTCGATTTTTCCTCTCCGCAACGCCATTTTGTTGCGGACTTCTTATAATAGTGAGTTGCCTCTGAATTCCATTTTCTTTGCAATAGTCCATGAATGGAATATAGATAAATTCTCCACCTCTATCAGTCTGAAGAATCTTAATTTCATGCCCACTATGTTTTTCTGCAAGAGCTTTAAATTGAAGAAAAGCAAGAAATGTCTCGGACTTTTGAGTAAGAAAGAAAATCCACATCATACGTGTATAATCATCAACAAAGAGAATGAAGTATCTTTTATCGGTGAGAGAGGGAGTCCTTGTAGGACCACATATATCAGAGTGAACCAGCTCCAGTGGGGCTTTTGCTCTCCAAGAAGTTTTAGGAAATGGAAGTCTATGCATCTTTCCATAAATGTAACCTTCCCAAATTTGATTTCTTCTTTCGATTTGAGGGAGTCCAATCACCATGTTACTTTGCTTGAGTAAATGCAGCCCTTTATTAGTCAAGTGGCCATATCTCAAATGCCACAAGAAAATATTATCAAGACTTTCACTTTTGAAGGCAATTTTCTCGTCAAGTGGCATAACAAGTCGAAATACTTTGTCGAAATACTTTGTTTCTGCTCATTTCAACAATTGCCACTGTGACATTATTTTTTTTTATCAAAAATTCTGAATTTTCCATTATCAAAAATTACAGAATAGCCTTTTTACAAGAGTTGTACAACACTTAAGAGATTTTGAGTAAGATTAGGAACATAAAGGACATCACCAATAAGCTTACTGCGAGCTCCCTTTGTGTGGACAGAAATTACTCCTTTGCCTTTAGCACTTTGTAGCTTTTCATCTCCAAGTTTCACTTGCGAAGCAAAGTTTTGATCAAGCTCCACAAAGATATGACGATTCCCTGTCATGTGGTTGCTGCACCCACTGTCCAAGTACCAAACATCCTGAGATTCTTGCTGGACAATCATGCAGGAAAAAAGTTGTTCGGGCTCATTTGTCATGAAATTTGCTTCAGCACTTTCCTTTTTCTGTTGAAACCAGCAATCCCCTTGAGAGTGATTAGGATTTCTACATTTGTTGCATTTGAATCGACAATCTTTTGTTTGGTGATTAGACCTTTTGCAAATGCAGCAACTAGAGTTGTAATTATTAGATCTTTGTTGCAAATTACCAGATCTTTGTTGCTGATTTTCACCTCTTTGATTTGCTTTGCCTGCACCTTCATTTTGGTTCGGTTGACCGTTCATCTTCTTTTGGGATGACCCTCCTTTTTTCGCTTGCTCCTGCTTGTTTGCCTTGTTGTTGCTGAAATAGAGTTTGGATTGAAAAGCTTGGTTGATGGGTTGGCTCGATACCTGTTAATTCTTTGATCATGTGCTTGGAGTGAACCCATTAGTTCAAACATAGTCATTTTTGACAAGTCTTTAGCTTCTTCTATGGCAGCAACACAATGATCAAATTTTGAAGGTAAACTCCTGAGTATTTTCTCGATCACCTTTTTATCTTGAATGGCTTCACCATGGCTTTTAATTTGATTGACAATCTCAGCAACTCTAGAGAGAAAACCTATAATGCATTCACTTTCTTTCATCGATAAGTTATCAAAATCTCTCCATAAAGATTGCAGCTTTATGGAAACAATTTTTTCATTTCCTTGAAACTCATCTTTCAACACATCCCATGCTTCTTTTGCACTCTTTGCATTAAAAATTCTAGGATAGATTGATTTGCTTACCCCTTGTTTGATGTAGCGGAGTGCTGTGGCGTCTTTTTTCTTGTTCTCCTTATACTGCTTTTGTGTTGCTTGTGTCGCAACTTTTGGTTGATCTGGCACGCCTTTCTCAACAACTTCCCACACATCTTTCAGATACGAAGAAATTCTCCATTTCACTACTCCAGTAGTCATAGTGTTCTCCTTCAAAGATAGGGACTTGACTTGGAGAATATCTAACCATGGTAGGGGATGGAATTGATGCCATCAGTAGCACTAGGAAGGGAAAATAGGAATGAAGCGGATACTAAACAAGCTCTGATACCAAATTTGTTGGGGACAGCAGAAGTGTGAGTGGATGAGAGTGAGCAAAAGATGTGACAGGAAAATAAAAAGATGAGAATAGACTTTGATGATAAGTAGAAAATCTGGAATTGCAAGGATTTTATTAAATATCAAGCTTTGAGATTACAAAGATTTCTATGGACTTGCAATACTGCTGCTCCTGCATATACAAACTGATTTTTGGGATCTTTGGAATGATTTCTTGTGCGTACTTTTTCTGCAAAATCAGCACCTCTATTTATATTTACTGTAAGACATCTCTAGAATTTTCTCCACAGACTTTTCATCTTCCAAAGCTTCTTTGGGAGTTAAAACATCACTTTGGACTTGTTTCTTTTGACTGACCCTTCCAGATTTTTCCATTACTTAAGACTCTTGGAAAATTACAAATTAACTTCCAACAGAAAGATCTACTCAGAAACTGTAACTATGTTGTTTCCTTCTTGAGTTGCATTCCATCAAAAGTGGTTGGCGCTTTGATTCTTGTTTTGATTTTAGTGGATTATTCGTTGGAATTTCTTGCGTAGTTAATTTTCTCATCTAGTCGGGTGTAATCCTTCTAATATTTGTCTCATCTAGTCGGGTGCAATCCCCCTAATATTTGCGAATATTCCTACCAATTTAGCTACCAAAAAAACTCATGACAGATGTTGACAATTCCAGTTTATTGAGCTATAACATCCTTTTGAGTTTATTGAACTGTAAACTTTCGTAATTTGTATGTCACCTTTTGCATTATTTGTATGTCATCTTTTGCATTATTATGCTTGTTATTGTATAAGGTTTTGTTTGCCTGAACTATATCAAGTGGAAAAAACTACGGGAATTGTGTTTAATAACTATGGGCTTCGACTTTCACAATTCTTAAATATACAGGTCTCCAATGCCTATCTCGAGCATCTTCGTGGGACTGATTTCAAGATTCTCTTTGAGTTTGTCAAAGAAATGCCCAAACATCCAGATTCATCATCAGCAGCAATCGACGATCTCATTGCTATGTTTTCCACCACCTTCTTTGTATGGATTGTTCTACGGCTAATTCCAGTGAGTACAAAAACCAGCCATACTAGGAAATTTTTTTCAGTAAAAGTACTCATGGCGTGCATGTCTTTCTATAGTGATTGCTTAATCCATAGCAATAGTGATCCAAATCTTCTACTGGAAGACTAAAGCACCCTTATATTAGTAGATTAAATTGGGTAGGTGAGATTATGCTAATTTATGTACTGGGAGTAGAAGCATCCAATGGCAATTTATTCACACTGGCGGAGTGGCGGTATGTGGGACTATTGAGTCAAATACGTAATTGATCCATCACTATCATGCATGCTACTCCTTTATATAAACCAGTTATCAGTCATCGTTGATGCATGTAATGATCAAACCCTGCAAACCCTTGCCTAATCACGTGGCTAAAAGGTTAATCCAAAGCTACTGTATAATCTGAGGTTAACCTTTTGAACCACGTGGTTAGGCGAAGGGGTTAGCAGGTTAGCTGGGTTGGGTCGTTACAGTTGAACTATTTCCCACCATCTAGTTGTGTTAGACATTGAATTAAATAATAACATTAACTGCTATCCTTTTAAGTGGTCTCTGACTATTTTCTCTGCCTTTTCTTATATTGTACGTTGTTAACTGCCTTTTGACATAGGTTATATTGACAAATCTGGTTTACGAGAAGCAAGAGAACATACGAATTATGACGAAAATGCATGGGCTTGGTGATGGACCATATTGGTTGAACTCTTACATTTATTTCCTTGGCATATCTTCAGCTTACATGTTGTGTTTCTCCGCATCCTGCTCGTTTCTGGGTAATGGTAAAACAAAACTTATTTCTTATTTTCATTTAGCAGAAGACTCATTATGCCTGTCGCTCCCTTGCAGGATTAGGGTCATTTAAGACCCATGACTACAGTTTGCAATTTGTCTTTTTTTATGTCTATATCAACTTGCAAACTGCATTTTCCTTTCTAGTCGCTCGAATGCTCTCAAAAGTGAAAACGACTTCAGGTTTGTGTCTCAACTAATTGATGAGTTTAGAGTGATGAGTAGAATTCCTATTTTGACTCAAAAAGCAGTTGACTAACGTAAATGGTTTGATGATTTCAGTTGTAGCATATCTTATTGTCCTTGCAACTGGGCTGGTAGGAGTCCGTTACTTTCAGGACAAAGTTGATGATCCATCATTCCCAAGTAAGTTACAGAAATTCTTTAGTATGTGTTGTTTGGTTGTTTTTTCCATGCTTCGTATTGGTTTACAATTTTGTTTTCCCCCTGATTGCATTAATAACAGTGGCAAGCTCGAAAGGATGCCCACTATTTTGCTGATCAAAAAAAGAGGATGCCATTGTTTTGTGTTATACCCCTTCCATATGGAGCAGTACTTGCATCGTTTAACTTGGATTCAGGAAATAATTAATCCTAAGGTTGCATTTCTGGTTTAGTTGGCGCTGAGTTACTCATCCTGATTTCTTTATCAGTAGTCAGTACATCACATCTATGTTACGTAGACTTGGGTACGGCTAACTGATGGCTCTAAATTGCTTATCATTTATCAAAAGATAGAGGACGATTGAATTTTCATTCTTTTATGTACAATTTTTTAATTTGTAAAATGGAGTTTACAACTACTCATAGAGCATTTTTCATGCATAAGATTGCTGTTTTATGCGTAGTTGGTTATAGAATAACTTCGACTTGCTAGTAGATATGCTAGCCAAGGGATCCATCTACACATATCCAACACTTATCTTTTACCGTTGTTGAGTGTATTCCAAACTAGTATGGTCCATGCAACATAGAATCAATTACATTGTTGTATTCTTGATACTTGGTACGGATACTTTGGTGCCTGCAAGTTTTTTCTTCTTCTTTGGCTAACACCTCAACTGATTTTCATGTTTGGCTACTCTTTGTTTCCAGGCTTATACCTTTTGTGGACCCTAATCATCATATTAATGATATTTCATTGTTGTAGGAAACTTGGTTATTGTATTGGAGCTGTATCCTGGCTTAGCTCTCTATCGTGTGTTTCATGAGTTTTCAGTAAAAGCCCGTGAGGCAAGGCTTTCACACACTAGTGGGATGACATGGGAAGATCTGAATGATAGAAGCAATGGCATGAAAGAAGTGTTGATAATCATGGTTGTAGAATGGTTAGCGTTTGTTTTTGTCTCCTACTGTCTTGACGACAAGAGTTCTATATTTTGCTTCCGAAGGACGCCTAATCCTTTTTCCCAGAGGACTTTTTCGAGCGATTTCGGTTCTGCGGAGAATGATGACATCACCCAAGAGGTAAGTTTACTTATCATCCTTATTGTTATTGATTCCAGAAAAATTAAAGAAAACATCCTAGACACCCCCGAAGAGTCCTTTAGCATGTATATCCATGTGTGTGTGTGTGTACAGATGTATTTGTATATATATTATCACTTACTTGAAGCTCGTAAAGAAAGCAAATTTTCCTCATGGACATTTGATTTTACTAATTGTGTTTCGGAGTTGTGATTATACATGGTGATTGTATGTGTACATGTACATACAAACCACTTTATTAGTAGTTACGATGGAAACCAATTACAGTTTGACGTTAATTTTGTTCAATATCAAGCCTTAGTCAGAACTTGAAGTTTCAAATTCAAGTTGTCTTTTAGTAAAATTTATGATCCAGACATCAATAATGGGCGTGTTGGACTTCTCTTAACTCTCCTATGACAGAAAGGAATGAATCTGCGTTGTCTGCAGTCCAGCAGAGGTGCAGTCCAAAGTGATCGCAACTGTCGAATGATATTTTTAATGGTCTAGATTTGTTTTTAATCTATTACCGGTAATAAAAGACTTTTACCGGTTAAAGATTCAGCAAATCTGAACCATTGATTATCAAGATGAAGGGTTCAAATTGAATCGCACATCCTTCTCTGCAGTTGCAGATCCGGAATACAAAAGCCCTTTTCAGAGAAGCAGGATCCGGAATACAGAAGCCCTTTTTTAACATAGATGGCTGTCTCATTTAGTATCTCTCTCTCTCTCTCTCTCTCTCTCTCTCTCTCTCTCTCCCTCTCTCTCTCTCTCTCCTGTTCCGGTTTTTGGATAGAGATAGGTGAGATGATATGTTTCATGCAGTATTGAAAGAAAATAGACAGAACTAAATCACTCTGGATCACATTAAATCACAAGCTGAATCACACGAGCCAGTTCATTTTCCGATTCTGCATAAAATTGGAAACTGAGTTTACTGAAATCTTATTGAATCCTGTTCTTTCTCAATGGGTAAGATTAGGGAACCCTTTTCTGTTCTCTGCCTTCTACTGTTGTGTATATTGGATTTTCTCACTGTTGTGCATTAACAGAATATATCTCACCTTGTGTTTTCTTGTTCGCTGTTGTTTTTTGCAGAGGGTAAAGGTTGAAGAGTTGCGTGTCCGGCCAGACAGAACTTACTCTATCATCTGTGACAATCTGAGGAAAGTGTATCCGGGAATGGATGGAAATCCTCAAAAAGTGGCAGTTCATGGGTTGTCTCTTGCGTTGGCTCGTGGAGAATGTTTTGGTATGCTCGGACCAAATGGTGCAGGGAAAAGCAGTTTTATCAAGATGGTCAGTATAATTGTTCCACCTCTAGAATTAATGTTTACCCAGGTTTTTCATCCCTAACTTGTATCTGTAATTCTTCATATCATCGACTTACGTTTGTTATCAAGGTAGTTCATAGTTCCAGTTAATCTCATTATTATTTTTTTCCACAAGAAACGTAACTGGCATAAAAGATCTCAAATCTCGTCAAATTTGGAAATTTAGTGCAAGAGAGAAATCTCTTTCTCGTCATTTCTGGTCCCTTTCCGCTAAACTTCAACCATCATTTGGAATTTTGTTCTTACCAAACTAAGCTTTATATGAAATTACTATCATCATCATTATTATTATTGTTATTGTTGTTGTTATTATTATTATTATTATTATTATTATTTTATTTTTCATTCTACCATGCCAAGAGCTGATATGTTTAGTAAAACACTTAAACTGATATCCTTCTTTGCCAACATCCCATACTATTAGTTTATGTTATGACAATCACAAAGTAAAGACAAAACAAACCAACAAGCAATCAACCAGGAAACAAAGATTTCGGTGGTTCTGTGTAAGGATAAGCTTATACATACTCGATGGGTGAAGAGCGATACATGATTCACTATGAACGATGATAAATTACACAGAGTCGGCTATATATGTCACTGTCAAAGAATCACCCAATATTAGGGACAAAACTCTAGTGGGACCCAAAGGGGAACAAAGCCGTACTTGAACCTAAAAAAACTCAAAGCCCTAATATCAAACCCAATGAACTCCAAACTACTCAAAGATACCAAAAGAAAACTCTCCCTACGACCTCAAAGGAGCCTCACCATGATAGACCCAAAAGGTACAAAACCTAGTGTTGTCCAAAGTCCCTTTCGATAAGAAAATCCAAAAAAATAAACACAACCGACTTAAAACATGTAGTCTCCTGGTCCACCGAACGTTCAGACGGACTTGAGCCCCGTCCAAGCGGGCAAAAAAGAAGCTTTCCGTATAACAAAACTTGCCGGGGCGTCTGGACGCTAGAGTGCAAAATTCAAGTCAGTTCTAACACTTTATGCAATCGTGCCCATAGCATTTTACTTAATGTTAGAAATTTTAGGAATATAGATTATGGCGGCTGTTGTTTACGAAGAAGTTCATACATCCTTGTCCACAGATGACTGGGCTGACGCGGCCTAGTGCTGGGACAGCATTCGTTGAGGGTCTGAACATACAGACTGAGATGGAAAGAGTATATACCAGCATGGGGTTCTGTCCGCAACATGAGTATGTTTGGATTGTCTACTTCTAGTTGTTTTTACCTTTACTTCTTTGTTCCACAAATTAGAAAGCTTTTTCAATTTCCCGAACAATCATGCAGCTTACTTTGGGAAACACTTACCGCAAGGGAGCACCTTCTTTTTTATGGTAGGCTCAAGAATCTCAAAGGTCCCGCCTTACACCGAGTAAGTCATGTTAAAATTCATTCTATTTGAGAGCATTTGTAACGCTCCATGCAGACCAACGGCCCAATACCTTGATTATAAATCCACAAGCCACATTACATGATCCAAAACGTTTAAGCCCAAGGTCCTAGTAGTAGTCCACATGGTTTGTTATACATCCAAGATCATTCATGTAGACTTCCGATGTGGGACGAGGTGTTACAACATTTAAAGATCCATAAGAAAAGCCATTTGGAACTAAAACAAATGTTTAGTTTGCTCAAGTGAAGTTGGAAGGGAACGATCACCTTTGGAATGCTCATCCCAACATTCGATTTGCGGGAAAATGACAAAATGTAAACTAAAAGTAGAATCAATTTTTGTAACTTAGGCGTAGTGCAAACAATTTTATTCCTTCCCTCAAACATTCCACCCAACCCAACCAAACAATCCATTCCTTTATGGTTAATCATTGCAACGGGGACAAAATTGAAATTTTGGTTGTCTTTATAATTGTGTTACTGCGCAGGCAGTGGAAGAATCTCTTAGCAGTGTCAATCTACTTAATGGAGGAGTTGCTGACAAGCAAGCTGGTAAATACAGTGGAGGCATGAAAAGGAGGCTTAGTGTTGCCATTTCGCTGATTGGAGATCCCAAAGTATGTAGTAAATTGTTAATGTTCACCTTGGTAGATGTATCATTTTCTGCCGTTCAAAAAAAGTTGTATGATTTTCTGGATTTCTTTTTCCAGCATGCTAACATAATACATGTTAATTTGTCATATAATAAGGTTGTCTACATGGATGAGCCGAGTACTGGGCTGGATCCTGCGTCAAGAAATGAATTATGGAAAGTTGTGATGCGTGCAAAGAGGAACAGAGTGATTATACTAACCAGTACATTCTCTCTCTCTATCTCTCTCTCTCTCTCTCTCGTAGATTATCGTTCAATATTACTAATCATGCTCAATGATTTCAGCGCATTCAATGGAAGAAGCAGAACATCTCTGCGATCGTTTAGGAATATTTGTTGACGGCAGTTTGCAGTGCATTGGAAATGCAAAACAGGTAATGTTTTGTGGTAATTTAATTTGTCTAATTCTTCGAGATGGAGGTTAAGTTCTGCTATTGATAACGAGTATTTTTATGTTCTTGTTAATAGATCTAGAGGTTGATGTTTATCTCTACATACCAACTATTACCAAGCGAACTGTCTATTCGGAGGAGAGAAACATATAATGGAGAAAATTATGATTTGCAAATAAATTTACCAGAACGATGAAATTCCCAGATACAAAGATAGAAAACCCGGTGGAGGATAAAAACAAACTCCAAGGGGCTCGGACAATTGTAGACCCTTTATGATATAATTTCCCCTTTTGTGTTTACATATGCCAAGCTTTCAT